>PVIY010047565.1:0-17782 GCA_004026745.1 Myrmecophaga tridactyla | reverse complement strand
TACACATCTCAGGATGCTGAGAAGACTGGAAGTAATGTGCAAGGGCATTTAAAATAGTTGCTGGCACTGAGTATTGTGTAAATATTTGCTGTTCTCATTTTAGATACAATTCCAACAAAATAACATCTCATTTCCTAACCTGCACCAAATCAGATAAAATAGCAAATTAGAAAGTGTATAATGGCTTACAGGAATCTTGGTTTTAAAAAAAAATTATTCTGAAAGATGGCTGGCCAGCAAATACACTTCACGGAAATCAACACCATCTCACAGACACCTAGAAGGATGAATGTGGCTGGGTTCAAAGGTGGTCTCATTATTCTTCCCTCCATGTTGTCTGAATTGATGGTATTCTGGGGCCACTTAATGTAGAGGAAAATAACCTAAGTATCTTACCTGTTGTATTTATGGCATGGACATTCAAGGTGGTAACACATCTGCATCAAGAAAGCAACAAGTTTGTTTCTGATGGTGTATTTTAAGAAGGCAAGAAAATAGGTAGGGCATTTTAGCAAATCATTACATCCCAAATGACTTAACTTTCATTTTAAGCTTTTGGGTTGAAAAGAAATAAACCTCAATTATCCAAATTGCAGCTAACATTCCTTCTCCAAATGTAAGATAAATGAGGCACAGCTGTGTTGGGGTTGGGTCTGTGGTTCGGCACATCAGTCAGCACAGTCTAGTTTGGGGTTGAGGCCTTAGTTCAAGTCCTTGTTTTGGCCCCAATGCTCTGAGGACTGTCCAGACACTTGTGGCTGCCCAGCCACTGAGAAGGCACATGGGGCAGATGGAAGCCTGCCCCGTTATGGGAAACTCTGCAGGGCGGGAGAGGAACCTCTATATTTTGTTCATGTTCCATTAGTGTTACCGTTAATAATGTCACGCTTCTCTGATAATGGGATGGGATGCCAAGTGGAGTGTTATATTGACCAGGCCTTATATATCTTCATTTAACTGTTAGAAAATGCTGATGGCATTTTTAGCAATAAGTTTCTATATCCCATTATTGGTATTTTGGTTCTTAGCCTCTCTGAAGTATCTCTACCATTTTTTTTTAACTTTTTCAATTATCATCCATTATAATTTAAGAGGATTTTGATTAGAAACCCATCTGTATTAGGGTTCTCCAGAGAAACAGAACCAACTGACCTGTATATCTGTAATATTTATAATATAATGATATAGTTTGTAAATAATGTGTATATTAAAAGATGTTTCTAGGCATTGACACACATGACCATGGGGATTGGCAAGTCCAAATTCCATAGGGCAGACAGCAAGTTGGAAACTCAATAAAGATGAAGTTGAATTTCCTGGGAGAAGCTGGCTATCTGAAGTAGTAGAGAAAAATTCTTCTTTCTGACTGATGAAATGCCCAGTTCAACCTTTAAGGCCTTCAGCTGTTTACACAAGGAGACTCTTCTCATTGCTGAAGGTGAATTCCTTTGCTGCTTACAGATGTAATCAGCCATAGATACAGTAAACTGACTTATGATTTAAATCCACAAAATACCTTCACAGTCACAATCAGGCCAGTGCTTGCTTGACCAAACAACTATACAACACAACCTAGCCAAATTAACACATGAATTTAATCATTACACCATCTTAACCTATTTTTCTTTATTTAATTATTTTACCACATTCATTATTGCTTATTTTACCACATTCATTATTGCATGTCAATGTCCACGGAGTCCCATAGGACAGCAATCCTTAACTATTTTTCCAACATGGCTTATATATCAAAGCTAATAATAATAACAACACAACAACCAGGACAAACTAGCTTTTACTGGGGCTTTACTACGTTCAAGTCACCAAGCTTTTTATGATTTGATTTTCCCAGTAATCTTATGTGGTAGGCAACTTTAAGATCATCATTCTCGAGATGAGAAAACTACATCTTGGAGAGGTTAATTAACTTGTTCAGATTACACAGCTAGTAGATCATGAAGCCAGGATTCAAATCTAGCTAGTCTGACTCCAGACCCCAATTCTTAACCACTCCTGCTAATGTAAAGAATTTACCTGGGAACTTATGAGCATCAGAACATTGCAGCCCGCAGGCCAAATCTGGTCATAGGTTTGCTTTTGTGTGGCCAATGGGTGCTGCTAGAGCACGCTTGCACTGCATTGCTCCCCCTTCTGTTGCCCCTCTGCTCCCACCATCTATCTCCCTGGCCCCTGGCCACACCTCACATCTGCTATCACGTAGCAGAATTGTTTGTTAGTCAGCTGCTCTGTTCTGCACTTTCATAATCTTTGACAGTCTGGGGACAGTGATTTAAGTGTTATTACATTTGCAGCAATTATTTCATAAAAGAAATGTAAGGTGAAAAATGAAAATATTCAGCTTGGTGATAAAAATGAAGGTTTCATAAATTTGATTCAGTTGAGCAAAGATGGAAATTGGCCAGCGTACTGAATGCTAGGAATATTTAACCTTGATATGGCTGTTTGATTTAAGGTGGTTGGCTTTTGTGTTTAACTGTGAAAGAAAAGAGAAAAAAATTTTTAGGTATACCATGATGTAAATATATCTTCAAAATTGGGCTCATAAGGCAAGGATATAATATTTTTTAAATCTCTGGGAATATACCACTTTTGTATATTATTTTGAAATCTCTGGAAATAAATTGTGCCGTTTTCAGGAGCAGAAAATTAAGAGAAGGTGTTGTCTTTATAATAGGAATGAGATTGGTTGCAAGGAACTGCATACCTGACTAACAATGGCGTAAATAATAGGGGCTAATTTCTCAAATCTCAGGCAACCTGGAGGTGCTGGCTGCTGGAGTTGGTTCTGTAGCTCAGCAGGGTTGGGACACCATGGTGATTCTCTCTGCCTTAGCTCCACGATTTGAAGATGGCAGCCGCCTCCATACTCAAGGAAATAAGAAGAAAGCCATGCTCTCCCTGGCTTGGATGTGGAAAGCGAGATGTCAAGTATTCTAGCACTTTCCCTAGTGAGTCCTCTCCAGCACATGCATGCACACACACACACACATAAACACACACAACTGTCCAAGTCACGGGTGGCCGCGTAACTTGCTTTGGTCGATGAACTGTTGATGGAAATGATTTGTGTCTTTTAAAACTTGTGTACAGTCCACAATGTTCTTGTTTTTCCGCTGCCATGTACCTGATGATGTTCAGATAGAGGCTGCTCCATCATCTTCGATCCTGGAATGAAGACGACATGGACCAGAGCTGAGCCCCCCTTGACAGGCAGGTGGTGTGAGTGTGAAATAAATCTTTGTTGTTGTAAGTCATTGGTGGGGGTGGGGAGACATAACCTTGACTGATTATATTCTTAACTCATAAACTATTTGGGATGCAGGGGGCATGTGATCCTTGGGAAGGCTCCTACTTATTTTGGAGAATTAAATATTCAACTTCTCCTCTTCTCAGATGCAAAGTAGAGCTCATATGGGTGGGGGTCTGGGTATAAAGCTAACTGTAAAGCCATTGTCAGCTATTTTTAATTAAACAGCATCCAAAATTTTATAATGAACATGGGTTTAACTGAACCCTCAAGTAACCATACTTTTCCCCTGAACTCTCATATTATGAGGAACAAGCAAGTCATTGGACAATAAACTCAAATTAGGAATATGACTGAAATAAACAAACCCCAAAACCATCTCATAAGGCTGGTGTGTATCAGCTCACACTGAAAAACTATGGTGATTGTTCAACCCTATCATGAAGGACCCCCATTAAGAATATGGTGAGTCACTTGCTTTGTTTAGCATGTATTGTTCCTGGTGAGCTTGCTGAGACTCTTTGGTTGCAAGTTAAAGAACCAATGTGAGGTAGCTTGAGCCAAAAAGGAGAATTATAAGGATGCCAGGAAGGCCTAGAATCAGAACTGGAAGGCTGTTGGTTCTCTTCCTTGTATCTGCTTCTCTCTATGATTCTACTTCACCCTCATTCTCTGTGCAGCCTGAATTTCTCTGTCTCTTTTGTCCACAGAATGGAATATACTCCCTGCTTTCCCCTCTCCATGGCTCCTAAATGTACTTCATATGTTAAACTCCCTTTTGAGTTTGCAGTTTCTTACTCCCAATTCCATATTCCCAAGAAAGGGAAACTGATTGGCACATTTTGGGTTAGGTGCCGTCCCTTAGCCCATTCATCCATGGCCAAGGGGCATTACAAACATGGCCAATTCTGAGAGAGGAGTGTCTGAGCATGTGCCCCAAACAGTTTATTTAACATCAGGGAACATCCATCACAAAACCAGATAACATTCTTCCCTCGAGCTCTTGGCACAGAGTTACGTTGAGTTTAGTGGAAAGAAAAGGATATACAATGATGTGGATGACAAATTTGGCAGGTGAGTTGGGCTCATTTCCTCTCCACCTCTAGATCCAAATTCTCCATCTTGGGAGAGCCTGTTAGGTCACTCACAGTTGCTGGAGATGTGAGTTTGTTCTTGGGGATGTTCTGTTTCCAGCACAACCCTCTGTTGGGCTCCAGCTGTGAGGGGAGTCCAGAAGTGTCCATGTTTGACCACCAAGTGCTCAGTCAGGCACTGGCTCGCAGTCCTGAGCTACTGGCCTCACTTTCTCTGAATCCCACAGATGCTACTAGGTGCTGGTAGACCATCGTGTGGCAAAGGGAGCCTTTTCCATTTCGCATTTGTCTTGAGTGTCATCCCCTTTGTTAGTTTTTGGCCAAGGCGAGAGCCTCTTTGCCTCCCTCAGAGGACTTTGTTCTCTGACCCACCACAGGCCCCTACCCTGTGGCACTTTGCACAAAGGCTCTGACTTGCTGGGAGGTTGCAGGGTCACATTTATCCACAGTCAAGTCTAATGGGTATTAATTTGCTTCAAAACATTCAGGTTCAAGAAACATCCTATTTCTTCTTTTTAAAAAAACTCAAATGAATACATTCATCTGTGAACCTGCCAACTAATGGGGAGCCCAATGTAGCCATTAGTGGAGCTGGCCCCCACCACCGTCTTGGGGCTTACATGAGGCCAGGAAGCTTTGAGGAACTTGACCCTTGGTCCAGGGAAACGGTCAGCATGATAGTTGCTCCTTTTGCCATAGGATGTGGCTGCTGAGCTCCAGCTGGTCCCCACCACCAGTGCCCTGTATGGCCCTGGAGAAGAACTTCATAGAGCTCATTTGGCTCTTGGGTCTCGAGAACCCAGGGCTCTTCAGGAGGCGGGTGCAGGCCTCCACCACGGGATGCCTCCTCCTCCCCAGAGCCCTTGTTTTCCCTCTGGGTCAGGTAACACCTACTCCTTTAATCTTTAGAACCTTGCCTTACCTCTCTCAGGTCTTTGAGGCTGGATATTAGAAATCAAAAGCTTATTAAGTCTCTCATGAGCCAAGAGAAGCTCCTACTTCCAGAACATTGGTGCAGGGCAGATGGTGGAGAGGTGGGTACTTTAAGTAAAATAAAATGGCTGTTTGCATTGGGAATGGCCATAGTAATCCTTTTGCAAGAAAGGATTTTCCAGAAGACAAAGACAACTGACATGCAGGGGCTTTCTGAGATGGAGCAATGGCATGTACCTTGCAGAATTGAAGATTAGCAACACCTGGTGGTAAACCAGTTTCAGTCCGAGAGAGAGCTTATCAGATTGAATGTTATCATACTAACCAGTGTGTATCTGCTCCCCACTCTGTAAGACCCCCCACCCTATGTAAAAGAAACAACGCCAGCCAATCAGAACATTTCCATGCTTCCATGTTCACCGTGTATACACTTCCTGTTTGCACTCCCTTGGTGGAGCTCCCCTCTACTTTCTGAATTGGATGCTGACTGATACATGAATTACTCAGTAAAGCTGTGAGCTTCTAAATTGCTTGAAAAACTTTTCTTTTAACTACCACTTTTTCCTTCTCAATGAGCCTTTAAAACTGGATGCCACTGATTTCTTCTTTAGGAGAAGCTTCCCACACCCTTTCGCAACATGAAAAAGTTAGAATGGGCATTGCCCAAAGGATTCCTACAGATTGGGAGAAGGATTAAAGGAGAAGGAGGTATATCAGAGAAAATAGGATTTAACAAATGAGTATGGCTGCTGAATCACTATATTAATATTCCTTCTAGCCTCCAGTGTTTTGGAGCAGCTAGAAGGGAAAATCTGAGATGGTGGATTGGTGGTCCATGACAAACTCTGGGATCTGTTCCGTAACTACTCTTTGAAGTATGCTTGGAAAATTATTGCTTTTTTCTTTCTTTGCTTTGTGTGCATGGTGTATTTTGCAATTAAAAAAAAGTTTAAAAAACAGAAGCTGCCACACTCATCCATTTGCACATCACCTTACAGTTTTCCCACCCCAGAAAGGAGAAGAAGGCCTCCACCCAGGTCTAGACCACAGCCGTGGGAGGGAAGATCATCCAAGGTTCCTCATCCCCAGACGTCATGCCAACAGGGACAATGTCAAAAGAGGACCCACCCCCTCAGTGTGCAGCTTCCTACATGAAGTGGTGAGTGTGGGAGTTTCTTGACAAAGTACGTGCCCTAAGAATGCAATGCACTATTGGGCATTTAACTATAATGATTCAGTATGAAATCACAGTTAATTATTCATTTTAACACATTAAAAAATGACACCTGGTAGGTACAGGCTTCCCCAGGAGACATGCCACTTGAGTTTTTGGAATTATTTTACAGCCCTGAGCTCTAACTGGAGCAGTTTGGCCCCTTTAAATTGTAAGCCTACAGAGGTCAGCATCCCACATCATACTCACCTCTCTCCTCCCGCAGCACTTGGACTCCACAGGCCTGCATAACGAGTCAGTGAATTGACTTCTTGGTGCTCCCAGTTCTCCCTTTAATCATTCAAGTGAAGATAAAGCTGTTGCCTGACATGACCCTGGAGCCCTTCAGGAAGGAAACCCTTGTGATGCTTGACATCTGGAATGAGATCAGTAGGGCTTAATTCCCCGGAGAATCCTGTGAACACATGGGTCGAGTATGTCTATAATCCTTCCAGGGAGTGAGAATGAGCTCCCCAAATGAGCCCGACTGTGCGTGCACAGGTCCAGAATTTGCTTCCATCCCTCCAATGGAGGTTTCCAGTTAGGTTCTCACTGCTATCTGAACTCCCTCTCCAAATATTTACTCTAAAGACTTGGCAACATTTTCACTCAAAATTCTCTGTGTGAATCAAAAACGTTCTATAATAAACTATGCTCCAACAATAACACTGAGGTCTCTGGATTCCCAGGGGGTGGGTGGACGGCGCTCCTCCCGTTAGAAGCACCTCATGTGCCTACGTTGTTCACACATTGTGAAGATGTCTCGGAAGAAAGTTGAAAAGCCTGTGAAGCTAGCAGTTGGGCCTAAGATACCTAAAAGGACCATAAATTAGAAGTGAGCAAGTGCATTGTGAAAGGTGAAACATGCACCCACGTATCATGGGTACAATTTTCTCTGTACATTTTATGCATTAATTTGGAATCTTTAACAAATGCATTGTTTATTTTTATTAGGGTACATATAAAGATACTCTATATCTTTATAGAGTATAAAGAGTATTTATATGTCAGTTGCCATGGAGAAGGAAAATGTAACTCAGCTCCAATAATGTACACCATTGTTGTCTTGCATACAAAGTACCCAATAATGGGTATTCCAATAATGAATTCATTAAATATTAACTAATTAGGTAACTGTTAAATGCCTCCTATTAGTGGTTCTCAGGCCTTAGAATGCATCGGAACCCCCCTGGAGAGCTTGCTAAAACTCAAATTGATGGATTGTATACTTTGGATGGTTTGTATAATATGTGAATATATCTCAATAAAACTGCATTTAAAAAAAAAACCTCAAATTGATGTGCCCTACCACTAGAGTTTCTGATACAGTAGCTTTAGCCCGGAGACTAAGAATATGTATTTCTAACAAGTTCCTCGGTTGCGCTGATATTTCTGGTCTGGGATTGCACCTTGAGAAAGACTGACATATTATTAGTCAGCTCCTTGGTGGGCTGCAATAAGAATTCGAGCATTTTAGTGATTGGGAGAATATTGATTGGGGCTCAGGGATAGGCTGGGAATGTACCATCATTTTCCTCATTTCAATTACTGAAATATAAACCTTAGTTATCCGATAATTTGTAACTGGCATATCTTTTGGAACAGGTTAGATTCAGATAACCCTTTATACCTGTGCTTCCAACTCAGGCTACTTGGGGAATTTGTTGGGAGTCACAAACTCTAATCACCACAGAAGCCACATCTCGGGGGAACCCATTGAATGCAGAGCAGGCCTAAGACTCAAGGTCTGGAAACTTTACTGAGGGATGTACCATGCTGGTGAGAGAACAGCTGCCTGAAAGGGATTTCACAGCCCTGCAAGGAAAAGAGAGAAAAGCCCATGCATTTTTGTGAAGCTAAAAAGCCCTTTCATTTCTACAGAAAACAGTTTGGAGAAGTTTGGCCTGGAGCCTGGAACTCAGGAAACCAGAGCTGTGGGCAAGTTATTAAGTGCTTTATAAAAGCCCCCCTAGGTGACTTAAGGAATCCCTGGCTCAGCCACTGGATGGAAGGGACTGAATGGCCAACTGGGCCTTCTGCTGCAGAGTGGGGAGGGGTTGGTGCCCCGGCCTGGATGGAGGCTGCCGGTCAGTGACACCAGGACCCACACCAGGCCAGAGAAAAGGAGAAAAAGGAAAGGAGGGAACAAAAGAGCACTATTCTCAGCTTATGGATGCCAAATGGGTGTTTAGATATTTTGGAGAAATGGAGCAGACTAGGAAGCATTTGCCCAAGAAGTCAGGAATCCTCATCTCTCTTACCTCTCTTACCCCTGTATCTTTAGTCAGACTTCATCACTGTCTTCTTCAGACAGGCCTAGAAACTAGTTTCTTCTTGGTATAAATAAGAAGATATGCAGATTCAAGTTTTCCCATCCGCTGAGATAGGCTGGATAGAAGTTCTCAGAAGCAAGATCTAGAACTTTTCCCTTGTGTTTGTATTTACTTTAAGGATAAAAAATTCATCTGATTCTCCTCTCTCATACTTACTGGTTCTCAGTCTTCCCAACTGGAAAATGGGGCTAGGAAATACCTGTCTTATCTACTGATATGAGGTGTTTGGGAATCAATACTCTTGGAAGGGAAAATGAATGAATTACTAGAATATTGGTTGCGAGAAGTCCTTGTGACTTGAAATTGTTTGTAAGGAGTTCTTAACTCCATGAGGGCAGAGCATTCCCTGATTTTTCACTGAGGTCCCCAGCCCTTAGAACAGTGAGTGACTTAAAATAAGCACCCAGCAAAGATTTGTTGAGTGAATAAATGAATGGCAAAAAAAAAAGAAAGAAAAATAGAATTTAACAACTGAGGGTCCTTCGCGACAATCTCAGATCTGGATTTATGAGCCTCAGCAAGGTTGAGCCTTCTCTTCAAGTCTTTGCAGCCTCAAGGGTCAAAACGTTGAGCAGGCAGATGTGGCCTCTCTCTCCAGCCAACACGACAAGCAAACTCATCACCCTCCCCTGTCTACGTGGGACATGACTCCCAGGGGTGTGGACCTTCCTGGCAACGTGGGACAGAAATCCTAGAATGAGCTGAGACTCAGCATCAAGGGATTGAGAAAACCTTCTCAACCAAAAGGGGGGAAGAGTGAAATGATACACAGTGTCAATGGCTGAGAGATTCCAGACAGAGTCGAGAGGTTATCCTGGAGGTTATTCTTAAGCATTAAGTAGATATCACCTTGTTATCCAAGATGTAATGGAGAGGCTGGAGGGAACTGCCTGAAAATGTAGAGCTGTGTTCCAGTAGCCATGTTTCTTGATGATTGTATAATGATATAGCTTTCATAATGTGACTGTGTGATTGTGAAAACCTTGTGTCTGATGCTCCTTTTATCTACCTTGTCAACAGATGAGTTTTGAGTAGAACATATGGAATAAAAATAAATAATAGGGGGAACAAATGTTAAAATAAATTTAGTTTGAAATGCTAGTGATCAATGGAAGTGAGGGGTAAGGGGTATGATATGTATATATATATTTTCTGTTTTCATTTTATCTCATTTCTGTTGTCTTTTTCTTTTTCTGAATTGATGCAAATGTTCTAAGAAATGACATGATGATGAATATGCAACTAAAAAAATAATAATAATAATCTAAAGTCATGACCTCATCTATTCAAGTCTTTGGCATGATCCCTCACCTGTAAGAGCACAGCATGCCTGGATATGCCAGCGATGCTCTTTAATAAAAGTTAGCTTCAAAAAAAAAAAGTTGAGCAGGTAATAAGATGAAGCTCGGCCCAAGTCTCACATGCAGCTTCTCTGACCACTTTGCAGTGACATGAAACTCATTTTGAAAAAACAAAAAACTTTTGCTCTAATTATTGCCTCTTTCTTTGGCAAGGGGAAAAACAACAACAATAACAACAACAACATTCCAATCCAGCCCTGAGCATAACATGTCTGGTCCTATTCCCTTTTTTAAAGGTAAAAAAAATGTATATTTGGACATGTTCTTGGCATTCCATGTTCTCATACCAGGTTCAGGGAGCAATTGGAATGCACAGAACATCTGTGAGCTCCTTCTCAGTCCCAGCTAGAGCCAAAGGGTGGTGATGTCAGCTTGGCTTTCCAGAGACTTCTCCAGCATCTCAGACTCACCAAGATGGGTTCATCTTTCTGCTAGAACAATCTGGTTGACAATTGTCAACTGGAAAGGATTCAGAGGTCTGCTATAGAGATTGTGTGACTCCTCAAGGTCATCCAGATGGCCAGAGACAGAGCCTCCCATATCCCAGCCCCCCGGGACACTTAACAGAAAAGACACTGCTCATCATCTGACCCTGACCGCCCTTCAGCCCACAGGCCCTGCCTTGCAGCGGGTTGTGTATGGGGCAACCCAGCAGACTGTGGGCTAACGGCAAGGGAAGTTGCATGTGTCCTTCTGCAGCTTCTCGCTGTTGTTCCTCTTGCCTGCTAGAGCTCAACGGGGTCACTGTCTACTCATAGAGCCGCAGACTGATTTATCATAAACTTTCCCTGGCTCTTTCCTCAGCATGTGAGCATCTAAGATGGAGAGACTGAATATGTTTGTGGGAGAAAAGGAAAAGTACAGGAGGATGCTCATCAACTGTTAACAATGATTACCCTAGGCAGTGGGGTTAGAGGGGCGAGTTGGAGAAGATTAACTTTTCTTTTATTCACCTCTGGGTTGCTTGACTTGTTACAACCAGCATATATAACATACACAAAAATTTTTAAAGTCCAATAAAAATTAAAAAGCATGTTGCAAAAGGATACACACAGTATGATATCGTGTATATAAAATGCAAAATCACACAAAAAAAGCAATACTATATATTGTTTATAGAGCTATACCTAGGTAGTGAAAGGCTAAAGAAGTATGTCCAGATCAGAGACCAGCTGGGGAGAGCAGTCAGGGAAGGGAGACAGAGAGGAATCAGGGGAAGGCAACTTCAGCTAGATCTGTGACATTCTGTTCGCTAAAACAAAACAAAACTCAAAGGAAATATGGCAAAAGGTTAATATTCATTGAGTGGGTGAGGGGTACTTGGGTGCCTGTTACGTTATTCTCCATCATTTTCCATATGTTTGAAATATTTCAAAACCTAAAAAAAAAAGTAATTACAATAAGGGAGAGAAAAAAGGAAAAAAAGGACTGAGTTTGCCTTATTGGTAACTTCCATCATCTTACAGTTTCCTGTATATTCTCCAGGTATAAGAAAGGAAAAGTGCAAAGAGAGAGGCAGGAAGGATCAAAATGAGCTTTGGAGAGCTGGTTTGCTTTTCTGATTTTCCTTATTCTTCTACAAATGATTTATTCAACAATAAACATGCAAGAGGCAAAATTAATGTCTTCTGGAGAAATGGATGGATGGATGGATGGATGGATGGATGGATGGATGGATGGATGGATGGACAAACTCTCAGTGAGCTGTGTGACTGCCCATTGCTCACCTCTGGCTATGATACAATGTATTTATGAAATAGGGACTCTTGAGCATTAGCCTGCCAGAATACAAGTGCCTATATATGGTAATAAGTAAGACACAAAGAACACCTACTGCCCATTTTCCCCCTTGTGCTGGGTGAATATTCCTAGCATCCTTCCCCAGCCCTGAGCTGAGGTTTGCAGCTGTGGCCATGGGAACTCATGAGACACTGGCTCCCTTGCTTCCTGGGGATAGGAAGAAATAAGGAATTATGTGGCTATTTCATATGCACTGCCTCAATTCTTTCTCCAAAAACCTGAAAAGTAGTGGGTAAGGCAGGTGTGTTACAAGTTATCCCTTTTCTTGGGATGTGTCCGCTGGGACTGGGGCCTCACCAGAGCCACAGATAAGGCCAGGTCTCCTGGCTTGGAGACCAGTACTCGCCCGTCAGCCAGCCGATGACCAAGTCCTCAGCTCACCCCGGCAACAGCAAACACAGACTGAGTTCTTACCAGCCTCTAGGGACTGTACACATGCCAGATATTAGTTCCTTTGCCCAGCAGCCCAGAAGTTAGGTAAGTCATGTGGCTGCGAGGCAGGGTGCTAAGGGATGTACTGAGAATGAACCTGCCGAAGCAGGTGCATGTCACTCCACCTCTCCAGGACCTGCAACATGATGCAGCCTCTCCTGCTCTGCAGACTGTTGGCTTCTTGGACATTTCCAAGGGTGGGAGAGCCTGAGCCACGGCCTAGTGCTCAGCACAGCTGGGAGGGCCAGGGAAGCTGCCAACGCAGTGGGGAGTGGCGGGCCCTGCGGGAGCCTATTGGCATCACAGCAAGCAGCATGGCGAGGCTCCAGGCGAAGAACAGCAGCAACCACTGCCGAGGCTTGCTGGGTGGTGGGACACTGGAGCCACCGAGGCAGGACTCCAGCAGGCGTGGGCAGTGCTGGTCTGTGCATTGCATCCCCTCTTACTTGCTTTACAGCACCATGTTTTCTCAGCTGGGTGGTGCTGATGGCTTTTGCAATCATGGTCAGGCTTATGCTTAGGTTTGACAGCAGGAAAAAGCAAACACTGAGGCAGCCCCAGAATCAGCTCAGCCTTCCAGCCTCAATCTTCTGCACAGAGGAGAGGGTAGAATCACAGGTCCTTCCTAAGCGTGACATTCTGGAGTGTGTTTTGTAATCAGCCCAAGCTGAGGGCCTCATATCTTCCCAGTGCAGTGTGGGAGGCTGGAGAGTGAGACCGCTAAATGCTCAGAGGGCTGGTTTCAAAGCCTGACCCCCTTTTGACCCACTTTCAGCTGCAGAGCCTTAGCACGTAATGTGAATTATCTTGCCTCAGTTTCCCCATGCCTGGCAGGCTAAATGTGATGTGACCTATTGTGGCCCTGGACACTGGGGTTGATGATGCCATTTATCTCATTATTAGGAATCTTAAGAGAGAAAATACAAGTAAAACCCCTAGTTCTGAGCTGGACACACTGTAAAAGGGCTCAATCAATGGACAGGTGCCCTCACAATCGCACATTCAGTCAGCAGTATTTTTTGGGTGCCAGACACTGTGCAAGGCTCAGGACTGAAAACCTGACAAGCCAGGGTCCTGCCCTCACAGAGCTACTGCCTGGAGTAGAGGCAGACACTCCAGGCAGTAGTTAACCAGCACAAGGTAACCAGTTTGGTGTGCTCTGCTAGCGACACAGGTGTTGCAGGAACACATATGAGGGGCATTTGCCCCAGATTTGGGGCTCAAGGAAGCCTTCCTGCTGCTTTAAAGGCTTCCCTTTGTCCGGAAAGATATTCCCCCAGATAGCTGCACAACTCACTTCCTTCCATACTTTACTAGGGCACCACCTCCCCCATGGAGCGTTCCCTGATCTTCTTGTCCAAAACAGCCCCCACTACATCCCCCTTTGCTTTTCTTCCTCTCATCCTGCTCTGTTTTCTTTATAGTACTTACCGTTTTCACCATTATACAATGGATTTCTTGTAATGATGTTTATTACTCATTTGCCCCTCCTAAGTAAGCTTAATGAGGGCAGGGACTTCATCTGTCCATTTTATTCCCTCCCCTCTTCCCCGTGTGCAATGCCCGGCCCATCGTGAGCTGTATATAAATGTCTCTGCTGATAGAAGTTACCTCTAAGCTGGATTCTGAAGGATGAATTGGGATTGGCTAGAAAAAGGGCTGGGGAGAAAGGGAAATGCAGATGTAGGAAACAGCATGTACAAAGGCCAAGAGAGGAGAGAGAGCAGAACATCAAGGCAAGCAGTTGAATATGACCAGTATGCCAATTTGGGTCGTCTGAGAAGCAGAAGCCAAGAAGAGATTAGTCCTACAAGAGATATTTGAAAGTTCCTGAAATGATACAGGAGTAGGCAGATGAAGCTTTCAAATCGAGATGCACGTGTGACACCTGTGATGGGAGGAGCGGAAAGAAGGAGGATTGGATAGTGTTATGGGTGGAATCACGTCCTCCACAAAGACACGTCTGAGTCCTGACCCCCGGTCCTGGCATTGAACTCATTAGTAAAGAGGATCTTCAAAGATTCTATTAACATGAGGCCAGAGTGAATCAGGGAGGCCTTGATCCAACACGACTGGCACCCTCACAAGCAGAGGAAGTTTGGGCACAGTAGGAGAGAGTAAGGATGAACCAGAGGGAAATGGATGGTCATGTGATGGGGCAGAGACTGAATCATGGATTGCCCACAAGCTACTGCAAGAATGCTCCAGGGTCCAGAGTAGGCATGATCCACCCACACCTTGATTTGGACTTCTAGCCTCCAGAACTGGGAGACTATAAATTCCTGTTGAAACCAACCAACCTGTTGTTATTGCAACTCTGGCAGCCAGGACAGACAGGAAGAGCCTCAGGACAATTTTCACAGTTTCCACCAGGCCATGGGGAACCCAGAGCTAACGTTGTCCATCAGAGGGATTCCCCAACAGGCAGGAATGGGCCCGAATCAGGACCCTGCTGTGGTTGGTCTCAGCTGGACATAGCTCAGGGAATGTGTGGCTTCAGTGTGAGGATGGGTAAAAGGATGGACACTAGACTGTTAGTGCCCCCTGCTCCCTGCAGCAGGGGCTTAGCGGTGCATTGTCATAGCCACCTCAACAAACAGATGTAACCATGAAGTGAGGATTTAAGGGATGATTTTGATTACTGAATCATTACATAGAAATTCTTTTTTGCTTTCTGGCATATTGGAGTAGACAGAGGGAAATTCCTAAAATTTCTAAATTGTAATCCAGCTGCTTTGATCTCTGATAATGACTGTATCGCCCTTATCTTCTGCCTCTGTGATTGTAAAAACATTGTGACTAACCTTCATATGTACCCAGTTATCCAGTTTTTCCACTTTAGCATCTTGTAAGCACTAAAGACAGCCCCTAATGTTTATTAATGAAGGGTCCTGAGTCACCCAGAACTAACTCACCCCAAATCTAAAGTTATCTTGATAACCGAGACTAGATCTAACCAAAAGGGACCCGCCTGCCATGCATAATAGCTTAGACTTTAGTCTACAAGTAACCTATACCTCATATTGCCATTTTCTTACACATGTTCTGTGACTAAGCATGTAACATGCTCAATAATTAGATCACCTCTAATTACATCATCTGGGGCTACTGTGCTCATTATCCTAAACCTGCCCATCTTTTGATTCTAGAAAGCTATCAGAATTACTGCAGTTCAGAGAGACAGATTTTGGGCTGGTAGACCATCTGCTGATGACACACCTAGTAATAAACTTTATCTCTCTTTGAAACTTCACTGTCTCAAGAACTGGTCATTTGAGCACATCGGGCAAAAAACCTCCTTTGTCCGGTAACACAGAGAGGGCAAGGAGGAAGTGTAAGAGGTGAATCTGGAGGGCTAGGCAGGAGCCAGAGCCTTAAGGGTCTTCCAGCCCAGAGTAAAGAGTTGGACTTTATCCTCAGGGCAGTGACAGGCCATTGTTTGGTTTTATGCATGGGAGGAGTATGACCAGATTTGCATGTTAGAAGGATCATTTTGGCTCAGTGTGGAAAATGGAAGTCAAAACCTGTTTAAAGGCTAGAGCAATAGTCCAGGCTATAGTGGATTTAAGGGATCAAATCACAATACCCTGTTTTCCTCCATCCTCATTCAGAAGCAGTTTGAGAGATAGACACAGGAGTTCCTAGACTCCTTGTCTACATCCTGGGACAGCTTCTCCAAGATCTGCCTGGGTCTCCTCTGCAGAACTGCTGCCTTGCTTTTATCTAGGATGAGGAGAGGAAAGAAGAGATTGAATCTCCAGCACTTATTTTAGTCTTTTCATCGTTTAGCAACACCCAATGGGGAAACATAAATACCTGTTACTTGAGGTGGCCTGGGGAGTGGCAGGGGTGGGGATGGGGGATGTCAATGGAAGGAAAACAGGCAGGAGAGGAAATGAAGTGTTCTCCACTGTCACAGGTGAGAGATGACAAAGGCCTGGACCAGGTGAAGCTGCTGAAGAGGACAGAGAGGAGAACTGATAGGACTTGGTAGTTGACTGGATAGCACCCATGTGTGTGGTTGGTGGGGTGGGGGAGGAAATGGGAGTCAGTACTATATTCTCACTGAAAGGTTAAGGATGAGGCCCATGTTTTTGACTTGCAAAAGTCATGGGGCAGGCATAGTTCTTGCCTGCTATGCTGGAGACCCAGGTTCTATTCCCCATGCCTGCCCATGCAAATGAAAAGTCATGGAACATGGCAGAACCAATCCGTGCCTCTTCCTGCCCATAGAGAACCACTGTAGAATTAGTAAAAGGGTCCATTGGGGCAGTAGCAGTCATTGCCAAGGTGGGGGCCTGTGAGTGGGATGTGCTAGACTCCATCTCCCACACTCTCTCTTGGCTGGGGGCCCCTGTGCACAGCACAGCCTGCACCACCACGCATAGTGGCCCTCATGCCATTCACTGGGATAGGGGTCAGAGGTGGGATGGATGACCTGAGGTCTAAATATGTTCGGGTTGAGGTGTCCGAAGGCAACGTGAGATTGAAGAGTCTTTTTTTTATTTCTTCCCTTTTTTCCTATTGAGATAAAATTCACATAAAATAAAATGAATCATTTAAAAGTGAATAGCTCAGTGGCATTTAGTTCATTCAAAACGTTGTGCAAATTAAGACTGTATTCCAGGACAGATGGCGGAACAGGGAGCTTGAGGACTCAGCCTCTCCACTAAAACAATGATCAAACAGACAGGAACATCTGAAACAACTATTTTGAAACCCCAGAGGCCAGAAAAATCCTGAGCAGCATCCAGGGAAGAGCAGGAGGAAGAGGCTGATACATTATAGTAAAGAACTATAAATTGCTCTCTTCATGTGGCAGCAACTTGTGCCCAGCCCCCATCCTCACAGCAGGCTGCTGCAGAGTCCAGCCCCTGGCTAATTGCTGGTGTCAGAAAAGAACACAAAAACCTCTTCCCCAAAAATGGGGTGGGCATGGCTGACTGCTGGTTATAGCATTTGATTAGTTAGTTCAGATTGCTGAGTCCTAACTCTGAGGGCAGCCATTGTTTCAACCCTCCCAGGACAGGAATGGAGCAGTGGAGACTTGAAGAAGCAGTGCCTCCTCATGGCTGCAGGGGACAGTTAGCCCAAGTGCTGCATTTGCTGGGAAGGCCAGGGAAGCTCTTCATGGGCTCCTGGCCCTGTTTTGGCTGGGAAATACTGACTTGGGAAAGTCCTCTCCAGGGTGACCCTCCTCCCAGAACTTGCCCTCCAGGCAAAAGCAGTGTAAGACAACAAAAAGAATGTCAAAAACTATATAGAGGCAGATAGTCTGGGATAAAGACCTTCCAGCTTCAAATACCTGGGATAGGGTGGTCACTCTCCTAGGAAGCAGAGCAGACAAA
>PVIY010047564.1:0-17804 GCA_004026745.1 Myrmecophaga tridactyla | reverse complement strand
TCACCAGAAAGATGCAGCGAGTTTGTAAAAAGCTCGTTTTTCCCCGTCGGGGAATTGAACCCCGGTCTCCCGCGTGACAGGCGGGGATACTAACCACTATACTAACGAGGAGCTGGCGTCTTCCCCCGCCTCAGTTCCTTTTCAAGGCCGGCAGGTTCCTGCGCGGAGGCCGCTCCAGAGCGCCGCCCCTCAGCTCACGCCTGGCGGCGGGAAGCTTTGGTTTGCAGTCAATGCATGAAAGTAGGGCCTAGTTTAATGGCATCGAATTAGGAGAATGCAGGTTCTCGGACTCTATCCCTCTCAGAAGATTTAGGTTTCCGGCTTGACGTCGGAATTAAGATATGAAGCGGGATATGGGGGGGGGGGGGAAGGCGCGCTGCACCGGCAGAGCTGAGGGTGCCGTGGCCCCTGGGGAGCCCGGACGGGCCTCGCTCCGCCCCTGTCGGCCGCTCGCCGGGCGCCCGAAGCTTACTTGAAAAGGACAGAAATAAGTACAAAAGTGGTTACTATTTAAATAATGCAAACCGAGGATATGCCATGAATTTAAAGTGCTCTACAGGAAGAAAGTGTTTCTGTGGGAGCGGCGCCCAGCGTCTCCCCGGCCCGTCAGCTTTGGCGTGGCGCGAGGCGAGCGCGTCGGCGCCGGAGACGGCTGCAGAGACGCCGGCCGCGCCTCCCCGCCAGCCCGGTGCTGTGAATCAGGCATCGGCGCCAGCTGTATGTTGCTTTCTTCCGCCTGAGGTCGGGTCATTTAATGCCAACATTAAACAAACGGCAATTTGTGACCCTGCTTTGGCGGCACTTTTCTCACTATTAAATACACCCGGAGCCGCAGGGACCGCAGCGACCTGCGGCTCCGGCCGCCTGGGCCCCTGGCGAAGGCGAGGGGCCTGCGCGGTGCCGCCCGCGCGCCCCTGCCTGTCCACGCCGGAGGGGGTGGACACAGCAACCCCAGGCTGTCCACGCCCGGGATGGACACAGCAGCCCCAGGCTGTCCACGCCGGAGGGGGGGACAGAGCAGCCCCAGGCTGTCCACCCCCGGGATGGACACAGCAGCCCTAGCCTGTCCACGCCGGAGGGGGGGGACACCGCAGCCCCAGGCTGTCCACGCCCGGGATGGACACAGCAGCCCCAGGCTGTCCACGCCGGAGGGGGGGACACCGCAGCCCCAGCCTGTCCACGCATGGAAGGACACAGCAGCCCCAGCCTGTCCACGCCGGAGGGAGGGGGACACCGCAGCCCCAGCCTGTCCACGCCCGCGATGGACACAGCAGCCTGTCCAGCTGAGCGTGGGTTGAGGGGGACAGCAGCCTGTCCAGCTGAGCCAGGGTGGGGTGGGGTACACAGCAGCCCCAGGCTGTCCACGTCGGGGTGGGGGAGGGGGGCCAGCAGCCTGTCCAGCTGAGCCGGGGAAAAGCCGTGCCCTGCCCGGGTTCAGGCGCCGGGTCGTTACCGCGGGTGAACCTGGGGAACGCAGGAGGCAGCCTGAGTCAGCAGAGGCCGCCTTGGGGAACGCGGCACCTGTGCTGCATCTTCCTAAATAGGACAGGGAAAGAGAGGAGAAGCAGCTTGGACGGGGCGAGGAGCGCAGATTCCTGCCGTCAGCGTGGGGTGATAGTAACGTTTCTAAGCTGCCTGGCGGCGCAGAGGGCACAGAAGTCTCTTCGGGGATAAACAGGATGATGGCAGTCCATGTGAGTGAGAGTTTCAGCTCTCGCTCTGCTTAAATAATTATGACGGCTTGTATAGATGATCACAGTGTACAAGACAATTCACATTCATGTCATCCTCTCAGAAGCCCCGTGAGGTTGATAAGGCCCTATATTTAGCCCTATTTTAACCGTGGGAAAAGAGACTCTTGCCCAGGGTTACACAGGTAGGAAGTGGTGTGGCCCAATTTTTGATTGCAAATCCTGTGCCATTTTCACCCTCCTGCACTGCTCCACATACAGGTATATTAACAAATGAAAATATACTCTGGGGAAATAAACTTTCTAACTATATCACAATATATGTATCATGCTTGTTGCTGTGTTAATATTTACTATCTCTATTTGGCAGGCACTGTAGTTATTCATCTACTAAACCTGCAATATGCTGGACATTGTTTTGGATGCATGGGAAGGTGTCCTGTTCTCCTGGATTTTACATTCTAGCAGAAAAACATAACAAACAATAAGTAATTTATAAAGCATCTTAGAAAGAGATAAGAGTGGAAATGTAATAAAAAAAAGCAGTGTAATGAAGTTTGGAGAGTAACAAGTTAAATGCAGTGGTTGAGGTATGCCTCATACGAAGGTAATATTTGAATGGACTTGAAGGAAGTAAGGGATGTAGCCAGGCAATTTGCTGGGAAGCCTGTGGGGCCTTAAAGTCCACTTTAAAGATTTTGGCTTCTATTCTGAGGGAAATAGGGAGCCACTCTAGGGTCTTGTTTTGTTTTGTTTTGCATGTTATTATTTTTTTCTGAAATGTAATTTTATTGAGATATATTAATACACCTTGCAGTCCATCCGAACTATACAGTCAGTGGTTCACAGTATCATCGCGTGGTTGTACGTTCATCACCATGATCACTCTTAGAAGATTTGCATTACTCCAGAAAGAAAAATACAAATTAAAAAGAAAACCTGAACCATCCCATACCTCTTATCCCCCCCTTCTTATTAACCTGTAGTATTGCATTCTTCCCAATTTAAACACTTACAATAAAGAAAGGTTGACTAGGACAGTGTAGTATGGTCAGAGATGGATATATGAATTAGTGAAGCAGAATTAAACATCCAGAAGTTAATCCATACATGCACAGGCGTCAACTTTTTGTTGTTGTTGTTATATAGCTAGACAATCATTTCAAAGATCAGGGCTACTGGATTACAGCTCAATTTCCAGTATTTCCTTCTAGCTATTTCAATAAACTAGAAACTAAAATGAAATATCT
Organism: Myrmecophaga tridactyla; assembly: GCA_004026745.1. Taxonomy (NCBI): domain Eukaryota; kingdom Metazoa; phylum Chordata; class Mammalia; order Pilosa; family Myrmecophagidae; genus Myrmecophaga; species Myrmecophaga tridactyla. Next base: position 14,863 of record PVIY010047564.1, on the reverse strand, counting down.
GTATAATGAGTCAGTAGTCATAATCATTTGTTAAATCTGAATTTCTTCCTCCCTACACCTCCTTCCTCTCCTTTCATCATTCTCTCAATCTTCAAGGATAGCTGGGAAATGACCATTTTAACTTCATGCTGGGAAAGGGTGTTGACCTTACGGGGTGGAGGTATGAAACTGGTTAATGTTTTTGAAAAGACTGGACTTCTGGGTTTCAGGGCTTATCCAGCATAGGAATGATCTGGAGGCCTTAAGTTTCTGAAAATATTAACTTACTGGTAAAATATTTATAGAGAGTTAAATAGAGCCCAGTCTATTTTTAGGGTTTTCAGGAACTCTGTTGGTTGGAGCTTGGTATACTGTAGCAATTTGCAATATCTCACTGAAACTTGTATAAAAGTAACCTCCAGAAACACCCCTCAACTCTATTTTAAATCTCTTAGCCACTAAAACTTTATATTGTTTCATTTATTTTCTCCTTATTGGTTAAGAAGACTTTTTTCAATCCTACAAAACCAGGGCCAGGGTTATCTTTTGAGTCATGTCCCACTTGGGGGTGGGGGTGGGGTGTGTGATTTTATTTGCAGAGTTGACTTATAGAGAAACTCCACATCTGAGCAACAAAAGAGTTCTCTGGGGGTGACTCTAAGCACAATTATAATTGCCTTTGCCGAGATAAGTTTCATGCGGGCAAGTTTTAAGATCAAGGTCTTGGCCTATTAAATTGGGAATCCCTAATGTTTGAGAGAAAATAAGGAATTCCTCCAGTGGGGAAGATTAATAGTATCACATTTTCCTTCAGCCCTTCAAGGGGACTTTGCAAATACTTTATTTTCTACCTGTTTTAGTTTGCTAATGCCACCACAATGCAATATACCAGAAATGGATTGGCTCTTACAAAAACGATTTATTAGGTCACAAATTTACAGTTCTAAGACCATGAAAATGTCCAAATTAAGGCATCAACAAGAAGACACCTTCTCTGAAGAAAGGTCGATCACATCCAGGGTTTCTCTGTTAGCTGGGAGGGCACATGGCTGGTCCTTTGCTCCAAGGTTGCACTGCTTTCAGCTTTTGATTCCAGTGGCATTCTGTGGCAGCTCTTCAAGCATCTCCATATGTCTGTGTCTATGTGTCTACTCCCTGTATTGGCTCTGACTCACTCTCTCTCCCTGAGCTCTTTTAAGGATGCTGGTAAACTAATTAAGATCCACCTTGAATGGGCTGGGCCACATCTCCATGGAAATAATCTAATCAAAGGGTTCCATCAAACAATAAATCTGCCCCCACAAAATCTGATTACAAATAAAAGGACATGTATTTCTGGGGGTACATAACAGTTTCAAACCAGCACACTGACCAAAATACTCTGGAACGTATCGGGGTATTACCTTAACCCTGTACAAAATAACAAGATCTCATTCCCCATTCTAGGTTCTGTGTAATTAGGTTGTTTGCATAAACTGACAAGTTAAATTAGGTAGTGTGCTACAGAATAATTAGCTTTTGGTCAAAATAAGTATCTCTTCCTTTGGTCTCACACATAAGTTGAAGTTTTGAAATACAGACAATATCACCCTTTATCTCCTATTCAGATTTACCGTAGACTTAACCATATCCATTTCGTTCATATCTCTAATTGAAATCTGGTATCTTTTTCAATTTCTTTAACAGTGGCTGTATAGAGTAACACAGACTTTCGGAGCCACTGCAGGGTTTTGAACAGAAAAGCTGCATGATCTGATTTATGGTTTAAAGACTCTTTAGCTACTGGGTTGGAAGTAGACCATAGGGGGATTAAGAGCAGCAGCAGGGAAACCAGTGTGGTCTACTGCAATAATCCAGGCGAGAGATGACGGTGGTTCAGGCTAAAGAGGTAGTGGTGAAGGAGGTGAGAGGTGCTGATTGTATCTTAAAGGTATAGCTAACAGGAGCTCCTGAATGAACATGAGTGTGTAAGAAAAAGGAGAAGTCAACGATTCCTCAAAATTTGTTTTGACCTGAGCAACTAGAAGGATAGAGTTGCTATCAACTTATGGGGGGAAGAACAATGTACAACTCCAGAGGGCTCCATTCATATTGGTAGTCCATGTGAGTAGCTGTGCATTGCACAACTGGGGAGGAGGTGGGGCACCATTCACAGACTTCTTTGTGAGTTATGTGAAATGGCAGCAGTATTTTTTGTTTTTTTCCTTTGGAGTGGGGAGGAAGATCAGTCTTTCCGTTTTGGATGTATTAAGTTTGAGAAGTTGAGTAGGCAGTTGGTTATAATTGTTGCATACTCATTGTGTGGGCCCAATACTGTGCTGGTTCTGCAGACCTAGTGTTGAGTAAGAACTGGTCCAGTTCTCAAGGAACTTTTATTTTAGTGGAGAAAACACATATTAATAATTAAAAAAACATACAAAAATGTAAAATTACACTGACAGTTCCTAAGAAGATGTGCAATGTGCTAAGAAAGCCCATACGGGGAATATAACTTTATAACCTAGTCAGGGAGATCAGGAAATGTTTTTTGTTTTGTTTTGTTTTTTTTTTGCATGGGCAGGCACTGGGAATCAAACCCGAGTCTCGGGCATGGCAGGTGAGAACTCTGCCTGCTGTGCCACCGCGGCCCACCATAGAAATGGTTTCTTGAAGATGTGATTTCAACAATGGAAAGAAGGTGACTATATCAGAAAAGAAGGGAAGAGCTTTCTAAGTACCTGGAACTGGATGTGCAAAGGTTATGGAGCAGAGGAAACGTGGTGAGCAAAGGGTCTGAAAGAAAGCTGAAGTGGTTAAGTGAAACAGTGAGATAGAACAAGGGTGACATGAAGCTGGAGAGGCCAATGACAATAGGTCAATGCAGGATCTCCCTGGTTGTTTTAAGAACCTTTTTTTTTTTTTTTTTTTTTGCCTCTTATTCATTGCTATTTACTTATTTGTTATTTTAGGGTTTGTTGAGGTATAATTTATATACAGTCAAGTTCACTCTTTTTAGGTATACAATTCTATGAATTTTGACCACAGTCAAGATATAGTCTATTTTCATTACCCCACCACTTCCATCAAAGTTCCTTTGTACCCTTTTTCAGCCAGTCCCCTCCCTTTTACCTCAGACATCCACTGATTTGCTTTGCATTTCCAGAATGTCATATTGTAGAACCATAAGGTATATAGCCTTCTAAGTGTGGCTTCTTTCACATACTATAATGCTTTTGAGAGTCTTCCTTGTTGTGTCTTATCAGAATTTTTTTTTTTTTTTTTTTTTTTTTTTTTTTTTTTTTTTTTTTTTTTTTTTTTTTTTTTTTTTTTTTTACTGGCAACTGGTATTCATTCACCTTTTGATGAACAGGGGTGGCTCCAGTTTTGGAGTTTTATAAATATAGCTGTTATAAACATCGGTGTATAGGTTTTTTAAAAATATTTTTATTGACAAATCTTCATACACATACAGTCCATATATGGTGTATATTCGATGGCTCATAATATCATCACTTAGTTGTGTATTCATCATCATGATAATTTTTAAGAATATTTGTATCATTTCAGAAAAAGAAATAAAAAGAAAAAAGAAAAAACTCATTATCTTGTACCTCTTAGCCCTCCCTCTCATTGACCACTAGTTTTTCCATCTAGCCAATTTATTTTATCCCTTATCCCCCTATTATACTTATTTTTATCCATATTTTTTTCTCATCTGTCCATATCCTGGAAAAAAGAGGGCATCAGACACAAGGTTTTCACAATCAAAAGTTACACTGTAAAAGTTCTATCTTTATGCAGTCATCTTCAAGAATCAAGGCTACCGGAACGCAGCTCAACAGCTTCAGGTACTTCCCTCCAGCCACTCCAATACATCATAAACTAAAAAAGGGATATCTAAATAATGCATAAGAATAACCTCCAAGATAATCTCTCAACTCTGAAATCTCTCAGCCACTGAAATTTAATTTTGCCTCACTTTTCTCTTCCTCCTTTTGGTAAAGAGGGCTTTCTCAATCTCATGATACTGGGTCCCAGTGAATCCCAGCAGTTCTGTCCCATGTTGCCAGGAAGATTTACACCCTGGAAGTCATGTCTCACATATGGGGGAGGACGGTGAGTTCACCTGCCCAGTTGGCTTAGAAAGAGAGGCCACATCTGAGCAATGAGAGAGGTTCTCTAGGGGTGACTGTTAGGCATAATTTTAAATAGGCTTAACCTATCCTTTGCAGAAATAAGTTTCACAAGGTGTGCTGGTTTGAAAGGATGTATTTACCCTAGAAGAGCCATGTTTTAATCTAAATCCCATTTCATAAAGGTAGAATAATCCCTATTCAATACTGTATGTTTGAAACTGGAATCACATCATCTCCCTGGAGATGTGATTGAATCAAGAGTGGTTGTTAAACTGGATTAGGTAATGACATGTCTCCACCCATATGGGTGGGTCTTGATAAGTTTCTGGAGTCCTATAAAAGAAACATTTTGGAGAATGAAGGAGATTCAGAGAGAGCAGAGAATGCTGCAGCATCATGAAGCAGAGAGTCCATCAGCCAGTGCTTTGGAGATGAAGAAGGAAGATGCCTCCTGGGGAGCTTCATGAAACACGAAGCCAGGAGAGAAGGCTAGCAGAAGATGCTGTGCTCACCATGTACCCTTCCAGCTGAGGGAGAAACCGTGACTGTGTTCACCATGTGCCTTCTCGTATGAGAGAGAGACCCTGAACTTCAATGGCCTTCTTGAACCAAGGTATCTTTCCCTGGATACCTTTGATTGGACATTTCTATAGACTTGCTTTAATTGGGACATTATCTTGGCCTTAGAACAGTAAACTAGCAACTTATTAAATTCCCCTTTTTAAAAGCCATTCCATTTCTGGTATATTGCATTCAGGCAGCTAGCAAACTAGAACACATGGGCAGACCCCAAGATCAAGGGCTCAGCCTATTGACTTGGTTGTCCCCACTGCTTGGAAAAACATCAAAAATTCTCCAAATGGGCACATTGAACATTTCCTCCTTCTCCCCAGTCCCACAAGGGACTCTGCAAATACCTGTTTATTCACTGCCCAAATTACTCTGGGATGTATCAGGGCATCACACTAACCTGGACAAACCAACAAAATCTCACTTCCTATTCAAGATTCTATGCACTTATGGTATTCAACTAAACTAACCAATACAAGTTAAATTAGACAATGTGTACTCAAGATATAAATCTCTCCCTTTGGTCTCACACAGAAGTTGAAGTTTTAAAATATGGATGATATCATCCTTTAACCTGTATTCTGATCTACCTTAGTCCTTTACAGATCAGCTTCCTTCATATCTCTAGTTGAAGTCGGGATTCTTTTTCAACTTTTTAAACAGTTCCTGTATGGGGTACTGCTGATCTTTATAGCTTCAGAGCTCTAACTCTGATTCTCAGGTGTCACACAAATACCCAAAGTTTCTGGGAATGACCAGGTTATATATAGGGTTTTAATTTTTAATGCAATTTTATTGAGATATATTCACACATCATAAATCCATCCAAAGTATACAATCCGTGGATCAAAGTATCAGCACAAAGTTGTGCATTCATCACCACCACCAGTTTTGGAATGTTTTCATTACTCCGAAAGAAGAAAATCAGAAACATCCTATATCCTTTATCTCCCTTGTTGTTGACCCCTAGCATTGGTGTGATACATATGTTACTGTTGATGAAAGAATATTAAAATATTAGTTAACTATAGTCCATAGTTTACAATAGGTACATTTTCTCCATATACCACTCCATTATTAACTCTCTGTAATAGTGACATCCACTTGTTCAGTTCGTAAATAACTTTTGTAGATTGGTATTGTTAACCATAGTGATTGTCCACCAAAGGGTTCACTGTGTGATACAGTCCCATGCTTTCCTTCTAGTGACATGCTTGACTCTAAACTTCACCTTCCAACCACAATCACACACAAAAATTGTGCTGTTAATTACACTCACCATGGTGTGCTACCATCACCTCTGTCCATTTCCAAATATTTTAATTCAACTTAGTTAAAAATTTTGCACACATTAAAATCTACTCCTCATTCTCTCACCTCATTGTATCTCCTGGTAACGTGTATTGTGGATTTTATGTCTATGAGTTTACATATAATTAGTTCATATTAGTGAGATCATATGATACTTGTCCTTTTGTGTCTGACTTATTTCACTCAACATAATGTCTTCAGGGTTCATCCACATTGTTGTGTGCTTCAGGACTTCATTCCTTTTTACTGCTGAATAATAGTCCATCATATATATTTGTCCATTCATCATTTGATGGACACGTGGGTTGTTTCCCTCTTTTGGCAATTGTGAATAATGCTGCTATGAACATAGGTGTGCAAATCTGCTTGCATCTCTGCTTTCAGTTTTTCTGGGTATATAGCTAGCAGTGGGATTGCCAGACCATATGGCAGCTCTGTACTTAGCTTCTTGAGGAACTGCTAAACTGTCTTCCACAGCAGTTGCACCATTTTACATTCCCATGAGCAGTGAATAAGTCTTTCTATTTCTCCACATCTTCAACACTTGTAATTTCCTGTTTGTTTAATAGCGCCCATTCTGGTAGGTGTGAAATATTACCCCATTGTAGTTTTGATTTACATTTCCCTAATAGTTAATGAGGTTAAGCATCTTTTCATGTGCTTTTTAGCCATTTGTATTTCCTCTTTGGAAAAATGTCTATTCAAGTCTTTGGCCCATTTTTTAATTGGGTCACTTGTCTTTTTATTATTGAGTTGTAAGGTTTTTAAAAATATATATATGCTGAATATCAAACCCTTATCAGATATGTTTTGGTTTCCTAATATTTTCTCCTATTGAGTCAGCTGCCCTTTTACCCTTTTGACAAAGTCCTTTAAAGAACAGAAGTATTCAGTTTTGAGGAGGTCCTGTTCATCTATTTTTCCTTTTTTATTTGTGTTTTGCGTGTGAAGTCTAAGAAACACTGCTTATCACTAGATCTTGAAGATGTTTCCCTAAATTTTCTTCTAGGAGTTTTATTTTACTGGCTCTTATATTTAGGTCTTTGATCCATTATGAGTTAATTTTTGTATAGGGTCTGAGATAGGGGTCCTTCTTCATTCTTTTGCATATGGATATTGAGTTCTCCCAGGACCATTTATTGAAGACACTGTCCCAGTTGAGTGAACTTGAAAGCCTTATAAAAAACAAATTGACCATACATCTGAAGGTCTATTTCTGAACTCTCAATTTGATTCCATTGAGCAATATATCTACATTTATGCTAGTACCATGCTGTGTTGGCTGCTGTAGCTTTATTGTATACTTTAAAGTCAGGAAGTGTGAGTCCTTCAACGTCATTCTTCTTTTTCAAGATGTTTTCAGCTATTCGAGAGCCCTTATCTTTCCAAATAAATTTGATAACTGGCTTTTCCATTTCTGCAAAGTAGGCTGTTGGAATTTTGATTAGTACTGTATTGAATCTGTAGATCAATTTGGGTAGAATTGACATCTTCATGATTATTTAGTCTTTCAGTCCACGAACACAGAATGTCCTTCTGTTTATTTAGGTCTTCTTTGATTTCTTTTAGCACTGCTTTGTGGTTTTCTGAATATTGGTTCTTTACATCCTTGGTTAAATTTATTCCTAGATATTTTATTCTTTTACCTTCTATTTAAATGGATTTTTTTTTAAATTTTTTCCTTGGATAACTCATTACCAGTGTGTAGAAACACTACTGATTTTTTTCATTTTTTTTAACACTACTGATTTTTGTGTGTTGCTCTTATATCCCGCCACTTTGCTAAGCTTATTTATTAGCTCTAGTAGATTTGTCAAAGACTTTTTGGGGCTTCCTAAATACAGGATCATGTCATCTGCAAATAGTGAAAGTTTTACTTTTTCCTTTCCAATTTGGTTACCTATTATTTCTTTTTCTTGTCTAATTGCTCTAGCTAGAACTTCTAGCACAATGTTGAGCAACAGTGTGACAGTGGTCATCCTGATCTTATTTCGGATCTTAGAGGGAAAGCTTTCAGTTTCTGATTGTTGAGCACAATGTTAGCTGTTTAATTTTCATATATGCCCTTTATCATGCTGAGGAAGTTTCCTTCGATTTCTACCTTTTGAAGTGTTTTTATCAAAAGAAGATGCTGAATTTTGTCAAATGCCTTTTCTGTGTCAATTGAGATGATTATATGTTTTTTTTCCCCTCTCGATTTGTTAATGTGGTGCATTACTTTAACAGATTTTCTTGTGTTGAACCATCCTTGCATCCCTGGAATAAAACCCACTTGATCTTGGTGTATCATTCTTTTAATGTGATGTTGGGTTCAATTTGCAGGTATTTTGTTGAGGATTATTGCATCTGTACTCATTAGAGAAAATGGTCTGTAATTTTCTTTTTTGCGTGGTATCTTTATCAGGCTTTGGTATTATGGTGATGTTGGCTTCATAGAATGAGTTAGGTGGTATTTCCTCCTCTTCATTTTTTTTTGGAAAAGTTTGAGTAAGATTGGTATTAATTTGTCTTGGAATGATTCGTAAAATTTACCTGTGAAGCCATCTGGTCCTGGAATTTTCTTTGTTGGGAGGTGGTGTATAACTTTTTTTGTAGACATAGGTCTTCATTTCTCTTGGGTCAAAACCTAGGAGTGAGATTGCTGGATCTTTTGGTAGCTGTATCATTACCTTTAGGAGAAACTACTAAACTGTTTTCCTAGGTGACTGTACCATTTGGCATTCCCACCAACAATATATGAAGGTTATTGTTGCTCTGTTTCTTTGCTAGCACTTGGTACTGTAAGTTTTTAAAATCTGAATCTTTCTAATAGGGATGCAGTGGTATCTCATTGTGTTTTTAATTTGCATTTCCCTATTGATAAATGATCTTGAGCATTTTTTTCCATGGACTTATTTAACCATCCAAATATTTTGCCCATTAAAAATTTTTAAAAAAATTATTGGATTTTGGAAGTTCTTTATATATTCTGGATACTTGTTTTTTAATCAGATATTTGTTTTGCAAATATTTTCTCCCAAGTTGTGTCTCGTCTTTTTAATCTCTTTAAATAGTTTTGTTTTTATCCTGAGAAAAATAGGAAGCTATTAAAAAAATAGGAAGCTATTAAAAGTAGAGCATATATGATTTGATTTTACTTTTTTTGTTCGTTCCTTTTCTTCTCTCTTTATTATTCTCACTTCCTCAACCAAAGCTTTGGACATAATGTAAACAAGAACTTGTACCAGCTCACTATTCAACCTTTCTTCTTCTCTTCCCTCCTCCTCCATGATTAGAGAAGAGCCTAAACTTCTCGTAGATAGTTTTTGAATTCTGTAATAATTTCATTCATAGAAGAGTTGTTTACATCTGTTGATTCTAAAATTTCCCATGCAAATACAGGAACTAGCCCTTAATAAATATTAAAATTCAAGAGGGAATTAATTAAAAAAAATTAGACAAGATATAAGTTTACAGAAAAATCATGTAAAAAATACAGAGTTCAAGTTTTTTATTTAAGCCTGGAAGACAGGCCTAGGTGGAGACATGATTATTAAGGAAAGAAACTATCGGGGATGCTCAGACTTCACTATATCCCAGTCTAATTTTATAAACTATAATTCAAAGTTAAAACAGAGAGATAATGCCTGCCCTCCTCTGCTTCAATCAATACTTCACTCATTTTTTCCCCCTCTCATTAAAAAAATAAACCTTTATTGAGTCATCCTTTATGACAGGCAAGTAGCTAGGCTTTGGAGATGAAAATATGAGTATCACTCACTTCCTGCCCTCAAGCAACTCAACTTTCCTGGGAGAGGTGGACCCTTTAATTGATAGTTACAGTACAATATGTTAACTAAGGAAGAGTCTCAGTTAACACTTATTGACTGCCTACTTTGTGTTAGGTATTGTTTTAAATTCCTTACACATATTAACCCATGAGCTTGGTACAATAATTTCCCCTCTTTTACAGTGAATAAAATGAGGCACAAGAAGGTTAAAGTTGTTCAGGTATAATGTGATGGGATTATGTGCAAAGTGCTGTGGAATTTCAGAGAAGGAAGGCCTGGCTCTGTTTGGGGTGGGCTGGGTGAAGATCTATCTACTTTTCAGCTGGGCCTTCAAAGGATGATGGAGGATTTTGAAAGAGAAGGGGGAAATGCTTTCCAGCAGTTCCGGGAGAGGGAACCACTAAAGCAAAGGCTCAGACTTGTGAAGGAGTATGTGGGGATTGGGGAAACAGCAAGTAGAGGGGCTGCTGCTTATGGGACTAGGGTTGCAGAAGACAGGAAATGTCTTCACTTTTCATTATGGTGAACAATTGGTGATAAGTAAAAAATCAGTCTTCGAAGACCTGGTAAGAAGCCCTTTCAACCTTTTCGAATCTAATAGACAGATAAGGAAACTGAGCCTGAGAGAGCTCTAGTGATCTACCTAAACCCTCAGCCAAGAGCATCACCATTTTTCCCGTTAAGAGCTGTATCCTTAAGAAGATCTGTGGGCTCAGAGATTAGGCGTCTGTTGGAGGCTCCCAGGCATCAGATCTTGGCATCACATTCCCTGTGGCTGTCTGCTCTGGGATGGTGTAGGCTTTCCTCTCCTTTGAGGAACCGGCTGTTGGCCCCAAGCGTTAAGGCCAGTGACCTACCTGTTCCAGACATTTCCTGGCCTTGCTGATGTGCTAGCCGACCAGCTCTGTGCTGAGCTAGCTGGCCTTAAGGCCAGCCCTGGCTTTTGATCTTTTGGGGCTTCCCTGATCCTTTGGGGTCTATTCTCAGGCTTCTGGAAAGGACAAATTCATTTTGCTTTTTTGGGATGGGATAAAATAGTTTCTACCTTTTTCTCTTCTTCTGGTCTTTAACTGTTTCCTCTACTAACTGCAGGGTTCCAGAAAAATTCTTGCTTCAAACGTGTGACCAGGGCTGGCATTCAAGTTGCTGCTCTTAGGAAAAAAGCTGCCCATGGTGCTTTTGAAATTTCTTATTCCCTTACCTGTCAGTGACTCATGTGATTAGCAAGGTTTTATTATCAGAATTTATTGAGAGAAATAGTGAAGTTGATGATATAGTAAATAAGAAGAAAACTAGCACAAAATAGCAATGGAAAGTCCTATTTTTTGTTGCATTTATAAATATTGAAAAAGTCTGGAATGAAATACGGGAAAATATTTAAAATAGTTACATCTCCATTCTTTGTGTGTGTATTTTCTAAATTTTCTACAAGGTGCACATAAAACAAACAATAAGCTTTTTTTTTAAGTTTCTGAAAGTTAAAGCAAAGAGCTCAAATGCACACCTGTGATTGTCCTTAACTCTGTGGTGACTAATCTATTCTATTCTGGTTCTCCTTGTCAGTCGAAGATTTCATTATTTTGCAGTTGATGTTGGTTGTTTTTTTCTAGTTTCTTAAATCAGGCGTGGGAGTCGGGGACCCGGAGCAAACTTAGAGGGCTTCCAGCCTTTTCTCCTTTTTCCCTTTGTCTTCTCGGCCCTGGTGTTCCGGGTCTTTTGTTGTCGTCGGTGCGGACGTTGGGAGGAGATTTGAAGAAAAGCAAGCGCTGGCTGTCGTCGCGCCCTCCCGCGTCCCGGCGAGGGACGGCCCGACAAAGCCGACAAAGGCAGCGAGCCATTTTCCCAGAGCGCCGCGAGGTCCGAACACAGCCATGCCTGCGACTGTACGGAGGGGATCACACGCCCGCACGCAGGGCAGGCTTAGTCTTTGGGACTTAATCAGCCCCTCTAGGTATGGATATTGGCTTTTTACAAATGAAAATGATCACCTGGGCTACAAGAATTTTTTTTTTTAATTAATAATAAATAAGTCAATTCTCAAAGCATTGGGCACAGGTTTCTGTTTTCTAAAACCAAGAAACTCCAGTCTTGTTTTGTAATCACAATATGAATTATTTGCATTAATTGCAAATAAGTTAGGATTTAGCAAGGTGCAAAAGAGGTCTGTATACCTAGGCTTTAGTCTGACCGCTGTTAATGATTTCAGTTACTTTGAGCCCTAGTTTCCTCATCAGTGTAATGAGAGTTGATACTGATGATCCTTTTTGTCTGTGATTTACTTCTTTCTATTGCATATTTCATCACACTATGTGTTTTTTTATTATAGTTCCGCTGGAAAAAAGATCCAGTGTAGACAAGGAATGCATTGATTCAAATGTTTAAGGATTTATAGGAGCTCAGGCATTATGGTTTTATTTGAATAGGTGATTCATGAACATAGTGAAAAATTTAAAAAGTACAAAAGAGTATAACAGAGGAAAGTCTCTCTTCCCTCTGTGACTCACAGCCACAGCTCCCCTCCCCAGAGGCAACTGTGTCCTGTTTCTTGAGTATCCTGTCAGAGATATTCCATATAAACTCAGGCATTTATGTATACATTCTTTCTCTTGTGTAACAAAAATTATAACATATTATATGCTTTTTCATTTATTTTTCATGGTCACATTGCACACGCATATCTGTATTTGGGTATTGCTATGTGCATGTGCACACAAGCAGAGACATACATATATATTTCCTAGACGGTGAAATTTGTTGGGTCAAATATATATTAGTTAGAATGATTTCAGCTGCAAAGAACAGAAAACCCTACTGATAGTGACTTACACCATAACAGGTCTGGACATGAGTGATTTCAGAGTTAGTCCAGCAGCTCAACAAGTTATAAAAGGCTCTGAGTTCTTTTTGTCTTTTTTTCTCTGCTACCCTTAGCAAATTGGCTTTTCTTTTTCATGATTATCACTCCGCAAATTGGCTCTTCTTTTTCATGATTATCACTTCCGCAAATTGGCTTTTCTTTTTCATGATTATCACTCCATGACTGCAAAAATAGCTGCTGCAGTTCCAGGTATCATGGCCAATTTCAAGGCTGAAGGATGAGAAAAGAGAAAGCTTCAGCAAACTCTCCTTTTGAGTTTGTCTCTTTTAACAAGAAGGCTAAACCCCTCCCCAGCAGAGCTCTGGCAGATGTTTCTCATTGTTTCTTTAGTCAGTATTGGTCATGAGGAGGCTTGAAAAGTGACTGTGTGGCAAAGGGAAAGGTGTACTGGTCCCAGTACTGGATTTTGGTGTCCTAGTACACTGTACCGCTTTAAAAATTATACTAACTGGAATTTGTTAGTATAATACTGTTTTTCCTTAATTTAGCAATGTGAAGTTTTACCTATATACTGCATTAAAATTTCAAATCAAACAAAAAAAGGTACACGTTTCAAAAGTGTTCTGACTGCATCCTTTCTCTATTTCACATCTTTCCAATGTATCTTATTAATGATTTAATTCCAGGTTTCCTCGTTATTTGAGGTTGAGCATCTTTTCATGCTTGTTATTCGTTTCTTCTCGGAGCTGGTTTGGGTCTTGGTTTTCTTCCAGAGTTTCCTGTCGGAGTCATTTTAGATTGGAAGGTCATCGTTTAGAAAACTGAGGCAGTGGTGACAACATTATCTCAGGATGATTAGGGGTAACCCTACTTCCCAGTTTGCACCAGTTGTCCAATATACTTTATTAATTCATCCCAGTTTGGATGAAAAATTATATGCTCACCTATTATTTGAAATAAATATCAGAATACCACAGTTACCATTTTGCTTCATTACTGCGGTCTGAGCGGGATTGTAATGAAGGCTTGGGTTTTGACTGCTTCCTTCACTGCTGTGCCCTCAGAGCCCAGAACAGAGCCTGTCTTGCAGAGGGTACTTAATAAGTATGAGTGGATGAATGAGTGAATAAATTAACTGCTTGAGGCTGGGCATGCTGCCACCCGAACAACTGGAATCTGTTAACAGGGAATATGGAGGCATGATTTTAGGGTACACAACTAGTGGTGCCTGCCAAAACATGCATTTTAGATTTTGATAGATATTATCAAACCGTTCTCTACAGGGGTTGAGCCAATTTACACTCCCACCAGCAGTAAGTGGGAGAATCTGTTTCTTTAACCTGTATCCATATGGTGTTGTCAGACGTTTTTGTCTGTGCCAATCTGGTAGTTTTGCTATGAATTTCTCTTATGTAGAAATGAATTTTTATTTCATTTCATTTAAGCATATTTTCATATGTTTAAAAGCCATTTGAAATTCATTTTCTTAGAACTGACTGTTCATATCCTTTGCCTATTTTCTATAAATTGTTAGCCTTTTATTTACTTGTAGGAATGCAAATAATTATTCCCAGTTTTTCATGTTTTTTGAGCTTGTGTATGGAGTTGTTACCAAGTAGATTTTTAAAAATCTTTATGCATTTATACTTCCTTTCTTTCCTTTTATAGCATCCGTGTTTTGTATCAAGCTTAGAAAGGTTTTCCCTCCTGTGCTGGTTTGAACAGAAGTATGCCCCCTAAGAAAAGCCATGTTTTGATATAAAACCCACTCCTTAAAGGTAGAATAATCTGTATTCAGTACTGTATGTTTGAAACTGTAATGAGATCATCTCGCTGAATGATGTGATTTAGTTAAGAATGGTTGTTAAACTGGATTAGGGGATGATATGTCTCCACCCATTTGAGTGGGTCTTGATTAGTTTCCGAAGTCCTATAAAAGAGGAAACATTTTGGGGAAAGAGATTCAGAGAGAGCAGCACCACAAAGCAGAGAGTCCACCAGCCAGTGACTTTTGGAGATGAAGAAGGAAGGCGCCTCCCGGGGAGCTTCATGAAACCAGAAGCCAGGAGAGAAAGCTAGCAGATGATGCCGTGTTCGCCACGTGCCCTTCCAGCTGAGAGAGAAGCCCTGACTGTGTTTGCCATGCGCCTTCTCATTTGAGAGAGAAACCCTGAACTTCATCGGCCTTCTTGAACCAAGGTATCTTTTCCTGGATGCCTTTGATTGGACTTTTCTATAGACTTGTTTTAATTCTCGGCCTTAGAACTGTACACTAGCAACTCATTAAATTCCCCTTGTTA
>PVIY010047563.1:0-17790 GCA_004026745.1 Myrmecophaga tridactyla | reverse complement strand
AGTGTATATTATAGCATTTTCTGTACTTTAAAATATTTCATAATTTAAAAGATAAAAAAAAAATACTTAGGACTCACTGGGGAAGTGATTCAATCACCAGAGGTAGAGATCAGTCAGCTATATTTGTGAAAAGCTTCACTGGTAATTCTGAGGCAAAGCCAGGTTTGAAAAGCATTTTTTACTTGCTTTGGAGTCAGACCGATTGAGGTTTAAATCCTGGACCCATCAATTACTTGCTTGCAACCTTCGGCAAACAGCTTAACTTCATTAAGTTTTACTTTTCTCATATAGAAAGTGGAGCTATAATAGTAATCCAGTTCTTTGAACATCTAGCATATCTTCCGCTTCCAAAATTACAACCACATCCTATGATTGATAAGGATGCTAGTCTGCTCCTGGTATTTTTTATTGGAAGGCCATGCATTGCCTTCATTTATTGTATTTCAAATCACTGTACATTTTACTTTTGTGAAAACACTGCCTGCATTTTCTAGTACAAAAAAAACCTAAAAATTGTTTCATGAATGTAGAGAAATATCCAACTTAAATAGCGAAAAAGTGCACCATAATTACTGCTGCACTGCAGTCATTTCTGCTTTTCCCATGTTTTTTAAATAACTATCTTGTCTGATAACACACAATATAAAGAGCAATTATGAAAAACAGACATTTACATATACTTCTAAAGTCTTATTGAGAATATCCTGTTGGCATCGGATAACCAATCATAGGTGCAGCTGCAGTAGCAGGATATGCATATGCCTGTTGGTTCATACCATTGTGCATATTTGGAACGTTACTTCCATATTGCTGAGTGCTATCATAACCATTCTGGTAAGTCCCTGTTGGATTACCAGTCCTAAAACTGGTCTGTATACCAGCAGACACAAAATTACTTCCAAAGCTCCCATTGGTGTAATCTGCAGCACTGTAAACACCATTCTGAGTTTTTGCCCCAAAATCTCTCTTAAGCAGACTAGAGTAACCTCTGTCATAATTTTCCCTATCTCTAAAGGTATTAAATCCACCCCTTTTGCCTGCAGAGTATCTGTCCCGACGGTCCTCCTTCATGCCTCCTCTACCCCTGGAACGACCTGAACCTCTGTCTTCAACCAACTGAAGCAACTTGGGATTAATTGCTTGATTGGCTTCGCGAAGCACAGAGATAAGGTCGCTCACTTGCTTTATGTTATTAGGTGTAAAGAAAGTGTATGCTGTGCCTGTTTTGGTACTGTGAGCAGTTCTTCCAATTCGATGAATATAATCCTCTGAGGAGTTAGGGTAGTCATAATTGATGACAAATTTCACATCTTCCACATCTTGCCCTCTGGAGGCCACATCTGTAGCAATCAGAATAGGAGCTTTTCCATGTTTAAATTCATTTAGAACCCAGTCACATTCCTGTTGACTCTTGTCACCATGGATACCCATGGCAGGCCACCCATCTCTCCTCATTTTTCTGGTAAGCTCATCGCATCTTCTTTTGGTTTCAACAAAAACAATGGTTTTATTCTCCTTTTCACTCATGATCTCTTCCATTAGACGAATAAGCTTTTCATCCTTTTCTACATCATGACACACATCCACAATCTGAAGAATATTGTGGTTTGCACTCAGTTCTAGTGCACCAATGTTTATATGGATATAGTCTTTTAGGAAATCTTCAGCAAGCTGTCTTAGTTCTTTTGGCCAAGTCGCACTCCACATTAGGGTTTGCCTATCAGGTCTTATCTGATCCACTATCTTCCTTATTTGGGGTTCGAAGCCCATATCAAGCATCCTATCTGCTTCATCAAGGACAAGGTAGTTGGTTCTTCTCAGATTGGTTTTGCCACATTCTAAAAAGTTGATCAGTCTTCCAGGTGTTGCAATACAGATTTCCACACCTCTCTCCAAATCACGTATTTGTGGTCCCTTGGGAGCACCGCCATAGATACAAGTAGACTTTAAGCGACACGCTCTACAGTATTCAGCAGCTACTTGCTGCACTTGTTGGGCCAGTTCTCGAGTTGGTGCCAGCACCAGGCAAATAGGCCCATCACCTCTCTCCAGGAATGGCTGATGATTGATGTGGACAATGGCAGGCAGCAAATAAGACAGTGTTTTCCCGGATCCAGTCTGTGCTACTCCAACCATATCCAATCCACTTAGAGCAACTGGCCATCCCTGAGCTTGAATAGCAGTGGGTTCAGTAAAGTTCTGTCTTGC
Source organism: Myrmecophaga tridactyla (assembly GCA_004026745.1). NCBI lineage: Eukaryota > Metazoa > Chordata > Mammalia > Pilosa > Myrmecophagidae > Myrmecophaga > Myrmecophaga tridactyla. Next base: position 15,582 of record PVIY010047563.1, on the reverse strand, counting down.
AATCACATCCATGACATTTGCAGGGAAGTTTGCTTCATAAAAGTTCAGAACTGGTTTTGGGCAGTTGTGACCTCTGACTGTAACTTCCTTGCTTCTTCTGTATGCCTCTACCTCTTGCGCTGTGCGCCTAGCCAAATCAGGGTGTTCTTGATAAAAATTCTTCTCAAATTTTGGCAGCTCATCAAGATTCCACTTCTTTTTAACTAGTTTCTCCCCAGGGTTTCCAAACTTTTCCAGATAGGGGCCCTGCCCTACTTCCTCCAAATCGAGGCGCACAAAACCCTCGATCCCGGCCGCGGTCTCGGTCACTCGAATAACCCGACACGGCGTCAATGGTTGCGGTTCGTGGGGAACGAAGTGGAGAGAATCGGGTGTGGGGAGTCGCTGGGGTAGGCTTCCGCGACTGCGAAGCCTTGCGGGGGCGGCGGCGGCAGAGAGAAGTCGATGACAAGACCCAGAGCTGCACAACCAAACACCGGGGGAAATGAATGAGGTCCTGGTATTTTCTTAATGTCAGATAATGCCATTCATCTTATTCTGGTAACTGCTCCTCAGTCAAATTTAGGGTTCTTTCAACTCCCTCATTTCTCCCCATCTGGGTAGAGCTGATTCTGGCAGTATCTCAGGTCTAGCCAATCAAAATGTAGCATTTCTAAGGCTGTAAGGATGGGTTAAGGAATAAACACAGAACCTCATCTAAGCCAATGTGACAAGCTGGGACTTTTGTTGACTGTTGAGATAGAGATAAGTGTTATTTTCTCACTGACATTGAAGTCAAAAAGATGTTTGCTGGGTATGTGACATTTATGCTTCATGTAGAAAAAAAAACAATCTCAGAAAGGAGTCAATAAAGAGAAAATGGACTGAGAGAGAAACTAGGTCCTTGTGCTAAAACAGACCAAAAATCAGGCCAAACTTGCCAATGGACCTTTAAGTTAGTTACTTTTTTGCTTAAGATGATTTTGGTAAAATTTTGTATTGCTTGTAACCCAAAAGATTCTACTGACTTAACCTACCTCAAAAAGGTTGTTACAAGGATTAAATTCAAAAAAAAGATATGTAAAGCACTAACTTCAGTGACTGAACCAAAGTAAGGAAATAATAATGATGATGATAGTACTGCCATTCTGCTTCCAGAACTATAAGTACATCCTTTGACTAATGAAGGATGCTAATTTGTTCTCATTATTTTCTTGATCTCACACAATGCTGCTACTATAAAAAATAGAAATGGGTAATCTAACTTCTTGCTAAAAAAGTATTTTAATCGTACAGTTAACATAGAGAAGACTAAGAAACCCTACAAAATGTAAAATTATAGACTTCTTTGGTTATATACCCATGCATGAAAGTTCAATCTTTCTTACTCTTTCTTCAATGTGCTCTTCCCTATTCTGTGGTTTTTTCAAAACTTTATATAACTGAACTCCCAGATCCTCTTTGAAGAATTTCCTATCCATACCATGCAGATGTGATTCCTTCTGCAGAATATTTGAGCAATTACAGTATGCTAGGTATCTGATATTTATATTCTGTCTTGTACTATTAACAATATTTATGTTTATGAGTGTCATGTCTTCAACAAAGTTTCAAGTTTCTTGAGAGTAATTTAATAGTTCTTTCTATCTCTCATTGCACCTAAAAGTTATAGATACTGTTCGTTGCTATACCTGTAGGGTCTGGCATATATTAGACAATCAGTAAACATTTGTGGCAAGAATGAATGGGTGTTAATTCTTCATAAATACTTGATTGATTGATTGATTGATTAGATAACTAAAATGCCTAATTTTAGACAGATTTCCTAAGAAGCCTCCAGTCAGTTTTAGAGCCCTCAGATCTACCCAGGTTTTCAAAATTTTAAGTATCAGGAGTGACTGAGACTAGATCAGGACAAGAATGACCCGCTTGTGAATCTGAATACAAAAGGACAAGGGATTTCCCCTATCTGACCACAGCTTCCTACCACAGTTTCCACTTCCCAACTCTCGGGACCTCAAATACCCAACACTTCATAATTTACCCAATCTGCTAACTCTTTTGGGGTTTTTTCCTAACAAGCATTTCATTGTCATATTCTGTGATGCCCATAGAGGTTTCCTTTGCTTTAACTCAGACCAGTCAATTTTGTAACTTGACAACTGTTATAATCTTCTATTTGATCTTTGAACTCTGGACTTTCTTCACTCCGATTAATCACTGCCAGATGGATATTCCCAGAATATCACTTTCATGATGTTACCATCCTGCTCAGAAGTCTTTAATGCCTGCTATATATCACCTATTTAAAATATTTAAATTTCTTAGCTTTGCACAGAGCTCTCAGTGACTGAGTCGCCATCAATCTGTCCTTACCGTGTTATCACCCCGACTCCTGGACAGGGCTCCTCAGTTCTAAATAGTCAGGTATACTCATATTCCCCCCAAACCACCTTATGTCATTATGCCTCTGTATTTTTGCTCTTGGAACCTAAATGTCCCCAATCAGCCTTCAGCATAAGTCCCTTTTTTAACACACAAATCACAATTCTGCAAGCTCATTCTCCTTAAGTAACTTTCAGAATTTCTGAAGACAAATTCTCCACTCTGAGTTGATCACAGATTGATCTTTCAAAGCTGGCTGCTACAGGATGCTACTGCTCTCCAGGGACAATTTTGCCCCAGGCATGTTTCCCAAACCACATATCTAATCCCGGACAGTGCAGCCAAATCCAGACTATAATCGTTTGCAAAATTTTACAAAAGAGAAAGCGCAGAAACAAAATGGTAGAGTAGGAAGTTTTACAGATCACCCCCCTCACCAGAAAAAATGAATGAGCTGGGGAAAGAGATTAGAATTGACTAAGTGGTAACCGTGGAAATAGACAGGACATGTAGAACAACCATGGGAATGCTGGATGAAGGGAGAGGTTGCCAAGGATTCAGCTTTTGTAAGTGAAAGCAAGAACCTGTGATCAGCCCTCATTACTTAGCCTCCAGCAGTGGCTATGGAAATGGTAGCAGCTGTGGAAATGCAGTCTAGATTCAGGGAGCAGCTAGCTGGAGCCAGGACAGGCAGAGGACTTTTGTCTTCCAAAAGTTAATGTTGAAGGTTGAGGTCAGCATGGATGCTGGCTTAAGTGGCTTCTGGGCAGCAGTGGCTTCCAGCCTCCCACCAACAACCACTAGGATGTAAAAAGCCAGTGCACTTTTTTTTTTTATTTTAATCTTCTGTGTGTGGGTGTTTTTTGGAGTGACAGATCCATGAGGGGCAGCATGGACACTAGACTAAGTTTCAGCCCTCTTGGTAGCAGCAGCTTCAAGCCTCAAACCAGTATTAGAGATAATAGAGCCAATGAACTTTTTTTTTTTAATGGTTTTCTTTGCTGTTTCATTTTTGCTTTTCTTTTGGTCTATAGTGACTGGCACAGATGCTAGCCTAGACAGCAGTAGCTTCAGGCTCTCCACAGGCATCTAACAAGAGACTTGGAGAAGCAGTACATAATTTTTTAAAGGGTGTTTTAGCTATGTATTAATATTTATATTTATCTTCTCCCTCTCTCCCTCCCTCTCTCTCTGTTTTTATTTTTTCTTTCTTGTTCTTGTCTTGGTGGCCTAAAGAGTGGGAGAACCAGATTTCCAAAGTTACCACAACATAATACACAGAATATCCAGTTCTCGATTTAAAAAATTACAAAACATACAAGGAGGTAGGAAAGTATGACTCTGTTACAGGGGGAAAAAAAAGAATTCAAGAGGACTATTCTGGAAGGAATAGTCTCTGGAATTACTAATCAAAGATCTTAGATCAACACTCTTTAATAAGATCACTGAACTAAAGGAAAACATGGACAAAGAATTAAAGGGAAACAATATAGGAATAAAATGAGAATTTTGAAAATGAGATAAAATTATAAAGCAGAAAGAAATGGAAATTCTGGAGCTGAAAAATACAATAAGTGAAATGAAAAATTCAACAGAGCAGTTCAACAGCAGATTGGAGAAAGCAGAAGAAAGGATCCTCAAATTTGAATAAAGTACAATTGAAACTGTCCATTCTAAGGAGCAGAAGGAAAAAAAGAAGTGAAAAAAAATGTACAGAGTCTGAGGGACTTGTAGGACATCATGACGTGTACTAATATCTGCATCATAGGAGTCCCAGAAGGAGAAGACTGAGATAAAGGGGCAGAAAAAATATTCAAAAAAATTGACTTACTCAGCATAATGTTTTCAATATTCTTTCATGTTACAGCATGTCTCAGAGCTCCTTTCTTATGGTTGAATAATATTCCATTGTGTGTATGTACCACATTTTGTTTATCTCCACATGGAGAAGCTGGAATTCAGCAGAAACCATAAAAGCAGACTTTTTACAGAAATGGAATAGCCAAACCTCAAATTCATATAGAACTGCAAAGGACCCTGAATAGCCAAAACAATTCTGAAAAAGAAGAACAAGTTTGGAGGACTCACACTTCCCAACTGCAAATTGTAATACAAAGCTACAATAATCAAAACAGTATGGTACAGGTATAAAGATAGATGTATTGACCAATGGAAGAAAATTGAAAGTTCAGAAATAGACCCACATATCCCTGGCCAGCTGATTTTCAACAATGGTATTAAGTATATGCAATGGGGAAAGAAGTCTTTTCAACAAATGATTTTGGGGAAATTGGATATCCAAATACAAAAGAATGAAATTCGACCCCTACCTTACACCATATTTATAAGTTAACTCAAAATGGATCAAGGAGGCAAACATACTAACAAAAACTTTTAAGCTCTTAGAAGATAGCATAGGGGAAAGTTTTCATGTCCTGGAATTTGGTAACAGATTCTTAAATATAACATCAAAAGCATAAGCAACCAAAGGAACAATAGATAAATTTGACTTCATCAAAATTATACATGTTTGTGCATCAAAGGACATTATCAAGAAAGTGAAAAGATAATCTACAGACAACCTACATTGGCAAAGCATATATTGGATAAGGATATATATAGAATATAAAAAGAGCTTTTACAATGCAACAACAAAAAAGACAAACAACCCAATTAAAAAATGGCAAAGGGCTTGAACAGACATTTTCCCAGAGAAGATTTACAAATGACCAATAAGTATATGAAAAGATGCTCCATAAAATTAGCCATTAGGGAAATGCAAAGCAAAACCCACAAGGATGGCTACTTAGCAAAAACAACAACAAAACAGAAAATAACAAGTGTTGTAAAGAAATTGGAATTTTAGCATGTTGCTGATGGCAATATAAAATGGTGTAGCCCCTGTGGAAAACGAATTAGGGGTTCTTCAAAAAGTTAAATATAGAATTAGCATATGACCCAGAAATTTCACTTCTAGGTATATACCTAAAGAAAGTGAAAATGGGGTCTCAAACAGATACTTGCACACTAATGTTTATAGCAGCAATAATCACAATAGTCAAAAGGTGAAGACAACTTGAGTTTGCATCAGCAAATGAATGGATAAACAAAACATGGTACATACACACAATGGAATATTATTCAGTCATAAGAAAGAAGTTCAGAGAGTTGCTGCAACATGAAAGAACCCTGAAAACATTAACCTGAGTAAGATAAAGCCAGGTACAAAAGGACAAACGTTGTATGATTTCACTTATAAGAGGTGTCTAGAAACAGCAAAATCATAGATTTTAAGTTATCAGGGAATGGGATGGAAGTGGGATTGTGGGGGGTGGGGTGTTTGGTGGATATGAAGCGTTTGTAAATAAAGATAATTTTTAAAAAGGTCCTTTCCATGTAAATAATGTGTGTTCATTGCAGAAATATTGGAAAACAGAACAAACCATTTACAAAAGGGAATAAACCCGAGAGAATATTGCACAGATATCGTAAGATGGCTTCTAAATATGAAGGCTGCTGGAGTCAACTGCCTATGTTCTTGCAGAGGAAGTTTCAACACTGGTACTTTCTAATCTTGGTCACCCATTCTCCCATTCTCCTCTCCACACCAGTAGTCACTTGTTAAGGCCAGCTTTTCAACATCAAATGGACTCAGTCAGAAATGGGTATTTACTGAGAGCTTTTCAAGTGCCAGGCACTGTGCTAGGTATTGGGGATACAAAGGTGAACAAAACAGATATGGTCCATGTTTCATAATAGGCATTAAACACATTATTACAAATAATGTGTACAAAGTGTTACCAAAGAAATACCTGGAATCTAAGCTAAGGTCTTCTACAGTCTCTGGGGCCCTGAGAGAGAGGAAAAAACAGTTTTCTCACCTCTTATATTCTATCTAGTAGAATTAATAATAACACTGGTCTGTAGAAAAGCAGTTGTCACTAAAAGGAAGACAGTTTTTTACCATATAATACTGACAGTTTAGTTACTCATTTTTTTCACATTTCCTTAGTAGACAACAAAAACAATCAAAATTCATCAGCACTTAAACTATGTGCTCAAAAACACTCTAAACCCAAAAAATGTAATAACTCATATAGTCTTTATAACAACCTACAAGGGGATCCTATTATTTTCCCCATTTTATAAATGATGCAACTAAAGCACAGAAAGGTTAAGTAACTTGCTCAAGGACACACAGCAAATAATGGCAGAACTAAGAATCTAGGTAGTCTGATTGCCCAGCCCAAATTCTTTAACAGTAAGCTATTATGCTTCTCAATACAGAGAATTTGCACAATCACAGAAGGGTCATGAAAATAATTTTCGTAAAAGAATCAAGCCATCTTTCTTCAAAAGGTATATTCTACCTACCTCAACTTTTAGAGCAGGAAGAAAAACAAAACAAAACAAAAAAATTTGAAGCTCCTCAGTATTAGTTTCCCAACCTTTGTCTGTGGACTTTGGTCCTAGGCTAGGCTCAGAGCACCCTGCCACAAGATAATTTTCCACTCTCTTGGAATATTGTCTTCTTCAGCTGCTGAAACCCTACCAGACTTCCACGGCAGCAAGACCAAGCCCTTCCTAAGCAAGGCGATCTCTTCCACCTCTGAATTCATGTAACAATCCCTGTCTGTAGTCACAGTCCTATAGATTACCTTCCTAACTAGGTTACACACAGAGTGTGTTTCTCTTAAGTAAATAGCATAATGCCTTGCATACAATTGATACTCAAAAAGAATTGCTGATTGACCTATTGAGTGATTAAGGGAGGGCACCCAGATCATAGGACCCTATATGGTAGGCAATAGACTTGTTAATGGACATTTTACTCCTTGATTTATATGGCTATTTAAAAATAAGTTTTAAAAATTTCATGGATATTATGAAAAGTAATTACTCATTCAAAAAATACTTAATATGCCAAGGCATTGTGCTAGTTACCAAGAATAAAACAAAATCTCTCTCTGAGCTTTATATTCAAATTATCAGCTGCCTTCCAGATTTATCCACAGGTTCAAATCCAAAATTATTCTTATTCCTACCACACAGAAACACATATTTCAAACTAGTTCCTGCTGTAAATTTCAGCATTTCTTGCAGCCTCCATTGCCTACAGGGTACATGTAAATTATTTTTTCTAGTAAAAAAAAAAAATTGTTAGGCAGGTCATGATAGCTCAGCAGGCAGAGTTCTCACCTGCCATGCCGGAAATCTGGGTTCGATTCCCGGTGCCTGTCCATGCAAACAAAACAAAACAAAACAAAAATTGTTATACATTCATTCTATGAATATAATGAGGGGACAGTACTAGAAGACCCCATTCCTCACTCTCTTGTCAAGTTAGTACCAGTGGACAGCTCTCTCAGTTTACACCTAGCTCGTCTATGAACTGTGAGGCCGTTGCAATTTTAACTTATAATGAAATGAAAGAGTTTACAGTTACTTTCAGGCCACTTTTTTTTAAGTGAGGATGTAAGTAGAACAATGAATCCAAAGGAATTGTTTTGCTTTTCAGAGCTCTATAGATAGAAATCCTTATGCAATGTAGGAATGTAATTAAATTGAAATACAAGTTTAAAAAACTAACAACTTATCAGTCTTCTGCTAAAAACTTCAATCCAGAATTAATTAGCTTCTAAAAAAAACACATGGAAAATTGAGGAATTGCTTGAATTTTAATGCTACGAATATGAACTAGATTTTTAGTAGTTTTTAATTTTCTGTAAAATGTCCACAACTGGTAATGGTATACATTATATTAAGGATGGTGTTAGTTCCTGAGTTAGTATTCCAGGCAAATTTAAAGAAAGGCATCTTTATGTTTGCTTTCTTTGGCTCTAAGCAGGCTCTTAACCTGTTTCTCAAGGTAACAGTTTGCACAGTAAATGTATACCTATGAATTAGTAATGAATTTAAAGACTGATAGATTAAAAAAAGAATAGTAGATATGGATAATCTGAAAGCACTGTTAAGGCATTTCCCCCACACCATAACAATGGTATAAAACATGAACATGACGCTTGATAGGATCCACAATAAAGTATGAAAATGTCTGTTCGTGACTCTTTGTTGAAGGGTAGCACATACCAGCAGAATCCTGAAAAACATAAATCTAATTATTTCTATAAAATTACATTTAAATGATAATCAACTTATTTTACTATTACAGTATAAATATATTTTGTCAGAACAAAAGATCATGTAACAAAATCTTTGGTGATAAATTGGTGGTTAACAAATATTAATTTTCAGCACAGTCTACCAACAAAATGTATGACTATACATATACGCATAATTCTTTTCCTTAAGGAATTTAAAGTCCAAAGGGAATCTCATCATTTAAAACAGTGATTTTAAAGTGCTAACACTGCAAAGATTTCTATTTTGTAATTTTCTTCTATTTTTGCTTTCTTTTAGAACACGGTTCATACACACCATGAAGGCAGGGACTCTTATGTGCTTCTCTCTTTCTTAGCTTTTGCTTTATTTATTGTACACTTTTTATGATCGTGGAAGAAATGGCCCTTATGAGGATCTGTTGTGATGGAAACTGTCTCATTTATTTGTCACCATGTTCTAGCATAGCACAGTAGTAGTAAATATTGAGTGAGTGAATGAAGATGCTTAGAAACTGCTTCATATGTGATAATATCTTGTGTGTGACATTAAAATTCAAGTATTGGACTCAGTGACATAAGGATATTTATGACATTCTCATTTTACTTGTCCCATAAATTATGGTTTGACAGATTAAAGAACTGTGTTCTCTTCCATCTAAGTCACAGATTTAGCTCTAAAATAAACAGGGAATATCATGAGAAACAGAAGACAGAAAGGAAGCTGAGAAAAAGACTCCATACTTTTCCCCCAAAGAAAACATAACCTATCAATTTTATAATTTTAACAAAACTAAATAACATCTTAATCTTTTCTCCTACACATAATATTATCCTAGTTGCTAACTCCAGTTGTAAAAACCCTATAACAAGTAATTAAATTGATTGGTTGGCAAATTTCCCCTCAATACTTACATATGCCATAACTTTAAAGACAGAAGAGGTAATTTGTATTTTCTTGGTTTGAGGATGCTTTCGAACACTAAAATAGGAAATAAATAGTGTATTTCAAATGTAACAAGCACTGGCATAATACATTTTAAATACTGATCCCTTTTAGGATTTAGGTGTATTTATTCATGGAGGGATATAGTATCTAATTAAAGTGTTTTGAAAAGAAAACATTTGAGGTTTCATTAAAGGATAGAGCAAGGTCAACTGAAATGAAACTGGAAGAAATTGAGTTTTACAGTTCAAAGTTTGATATCACTCTGAGATTCAGGTGATGAAATGACTCCCAGGTCCAGAGAAAAGCATCGGTAAAGTAAGAATTGGTTAAAGTCAGATTGAGGTGCAGACAGCTGTAAGGAATAGATGAAAGCATACTAGACTAAGGAATTAAACAATATATTTGAATGCCAGCTCTGCCATTGATTTGTTATTTCATTCTGGGCAAGATTAACCTCTGAACCTAATTTTCTCATATATAAACTGGACATAATATGATTCCTTACAGGATTATATTACAATTGAGATAAAATATATGAAAACTACTCATTAAATTATATATTATATCATATTAAGAATAAATATCCCTTAGTAGCTCTCTTTCAGTTGCTCTAGCCCCAGAAGATTACCTGTGGCAATACATAATGAGGAAGCAAACTGATGATTGAGGGAAATAAGCAAGCAATATACTTATATACTTATTATCTACATATATATACACACATACACACATATTGCATTTATACTGTTTTACAGTTTTGCAAAAATACCTTTAAATACATTATCTCATTTAAAGATAAAAGAATTCAGTGAGGTGAGCATTATTTTACCAATTTTATAGACAACAAAACTACAGAAGCTAAACAATCTATTGATTTAAGACTGTGCTGGTTTATAAGGATATATGTACCTAGAAAAGCCATGTTTTAATCCTAATCCCATTTTGTAAAGGCAGTTGTTTCTTCTAATCCCTATTCAGCACTGTATGTTTGAAACTGTAATTAGATCATCTCCCTGGAGATGTGACTCAGGGAGTCACATTTTGAGGTGATCTCGATGTGATCTTGAGTGATCAAGAGTGATTGTTAAAATGGATTAGGTGGAGATGTGTCTCCACCCATTCAGGTGGGTCTTGATTAGTTTACTGCAATCATATAAAAGAGGTAACATTTTGGGGAATGAGAGAGATTCAAAGAGAGCAGAACGACATAGCCATGAGAAGCAGAGTCCATCAACCAGTAACCTTTGGAAATGAAGAAGGAAAATGCATCCTGGGGAGCTTCGTGAAGGGACACCAGGAGAGAATGCTAGCAGATGATGCTGTGTTCGCTATAAGCCCTTCCAGTTGAAAGAGAAACCCTGACCCTGTTCACCATGTGCCTTCTCACTTTGACAGAGAGACCCTGAATTTCATCGGTTTTCTTGAACCAAGGTATCTTTTCCTGGATGCCTTCTATTGGGCATTTCTATAGACTTGTTTTAATTGGGACATTTTCTCAGCCTTAGAACTGTAAACTTGCAACTTATTAAATTCCCCTTTTTAAAAGCCATTCCATTTCTGGTGTATTGCATTCTGGCAGCCAGCAAAAATAGAACAAAGACTACCCAGCTAAGAGTAATATCTGGGAATGGAATCCAAGGACTCAGTGACCAGTTATTCTAGCTCTCAGTCATTTACCCAACACCTACACTCCATATGTATACATGTAACAGACATATTATTCACATATGACACATACAAGTTAAATTCTCCTCTTTATCAGGTGAAAGTATCACTTCCTCCTTCTACTACAATTATAAAAGTAATGTGGAAAGAGGAGGAGGAAGAGGAAGAAGGTGGACTCCAAGGGAGGTGTGGTGACATGGTTGTGCAAGCATGTGTGTGTGTGTGTACTTGCATTTAGGCATCTACAGGGGATGACCAGCCTTAAGACATTTCAAGACTTCCAGATTCTCAGGTAGTTTTCATCTCTACTAGAGATTTAATCCAGGCTTAAACCAAGAAGTCACAAGATTAAATTGATTTTTAAATTATTCTATGACATGGGAAGAGGTCATTTTTATATATTTATCTATTGTCCCTCTGCTTAAAAATTGAAGATGACATTTTGAGATCATGCAAGTGATGATGAGAAGCACTCCATTTAAAACATTTGTTTCCAACTACATAACCACTTCTAGATCAAAATATCAAACATACTTACGGTTATTTCTCAATCAAAATCTTGATCTGAAAGTGGTTATATGGTTATAAAACATATACAAAAATTCACTGAGCTGTATACTTATGACTTATGCAATTAAGTATATGTAAATTATTCATCAATTTAAAAAATCCAAAAATAAAACTTTGTAAAAGTTTGTGCTTATCAATAATTTAAAAGGGAATTTTTAGACTGCTGGAATATAATTTACATATTGTTCTTTCAAAAAGTGTGATTGTTTTTACAACTTTTCAGTGATCAGTTTTGCTAATTTTTGAAGATCAACCACACTGCCTCTAAACATCAGAATACATGTACCATACTAGCTAACTCTACTAATTTTAAGAAACAAGGTGACATCATCAACATGGTGATATAAGACAATCCCTGAAAAAAAACCTCAGAAATTCATCAAATAAAAGGACAAATCCTATTTGCTTAGAACTCTAGAGGAAGGTAGAGACTGGAGAATACTCCACAAATGCTGAATCAAAGAAAGAGAAAAATATCAGGGAGGAAACTTCTGTCCTGACCTGCCAATTCCCTTCTCTCCTGTCCCCCCCACCACCACCACCACTCCCTCCCCAGCCCAAACTACAGCGCAGGAGTTGCTCAGAGGCAATGGCCCAGGTCCCTCTCTCCCAAGAGGGAGAGAAACCATACAGTCACTTAGATAAGTGAGTTAGAACTCCATGCATAACCAAACACAGGCACCCAAGTCTACCACAGATCAAGAAGGGAACACAAGCTGCTGAGGAATGCTGCATGCCAAAGGGCCCTCAGAAGGGGGAACATAAAGAATAGACCACAGTAGAATAGTGGCTGCCAAGTGGTGTGCTCACTCAATCCACTTACTGCCACCTGGACACCTAAACAAAATGGACTTTTCTGGCTTGACCTACTTTTCTGGATTGAACCCACCTTTCTGGATTGAACCTATCTGGTCTGCTGGGGAAGGATATCATAACAGGAAAAAAACCAGAGGCATAAAAGCATCATAGAGAAAAAAAAAAAGGAGATGGGTGGGGTTAAACTGAACTGCTGTTAAAACAGGAGGGTTCCAAAACTGAAAAGTGTAAGGAAAATGGGGCACTGACTGAGGGAGAGAATTTAAACAAATCAAAACATGGAGAAAATTCTGCACAAAAACAAGCAGTGTAGATGAAGATTTCTGGAAAAGGAAAAGAGGAAAGGAAGCTTTTTTCCTGGAGGTGAAACAATTGCACATAAAGTGCAATTTTAAAAATTGTACCACATATCCAGGGCAAGAATCAGATGAAGAGCTGAGAAAATCTGATCAGTTAAACTTGAGCTATTCTAAAGGTCCAGAATAAATTAGATCAAGCATCAAAGAAGATCCTTAACACAAAGCCAGTTAACAATAAAACCCTAGATATCTGAGAAAGTAATCAAGAAAAAAAATTCCATTCACAATAGCAACAAAAAGAGTCAAATACCTAGGAATAAATTTTATTCTTTTTTAATGTTGACCAATATTCCATTATGTGTATATACCACATTTTGTTTATCCATTCATCAGACGATGGACACTTGGGTTGCTTCCATCTTTTGGCAATTGTGAATAGTGCCACTATGAACATTGGGGTGCAAACATCTGTTTTAGCGCTGCTTTCAGTTCTTCTGGGTATATACCTCGTAGCAGGTCATATGGTAATTAGCTTTCTGAGGAACTGCCAAACTGTCTTCCACAGTGTCTGCTTATACATTTTGAAATGTAACAATTGATCGTCTTCTCTCTAATTAAATAGTTCTAAAGTACAGACTACTTGACTTAAAGGAACCATAATATCTTTGAAAAGAACACATTTTCCAAAGCATTTTAGAAGTGTATTTCATTGGACAATTTTTTTCCTCCTTCCTCAATCAACAAAGAAATGTATAAGCATGGCTACATTTGGATCATCTAGAGAAATGTTTAACAGTTCTCAAAGAAAAACACAGCTCATATTGGGCTGGTCTCCTTCAAAGCTTCCCCAGGATAGAAAACTTGTGAGGAATCTTCCTAAACCAGGAAAAGGCTGTCCTCTTTACAGGTGCCTCCCATGGATTTCATCCTATCAGGACTGCCCTGACTGCTCAGACCCATAGTGGCAACTTCCTCTTTTGAAATTCTGGGGTATATTTTTTAGAGTCTAAAGAGCTAAGGTATTCGTATTGTATTTTAAAGGTATTTATATTTTATTTGATATAAATGAGCATTTATAAAAGATTTTAAACAATTACTTGGCTATTTTTTATTATCTTACTTTCTCCTAATTTCCTTAAGGAAATTAGGAAGTTGTTGTTCCTCATTTAGCCTCTTTAGAGCTACAATATTAATAATTACTGGTTGCCTGATTAAGGGATTCTACAGAGACAATTCCTATTCTTTCTGTAAGGTGTCAGGCATTTTGCCCACTTTTTCCTCGAATGTCCATTACTCTGAGAATCACATCTTTTTCTTAGCACCCAAAAGGTGTAGGTGAGAATCCAGGGACAGGAATGTTGGACAAAGCAGTTTCTTCATGCTTAGGTCCCAAAGTTGATTCTATTTCAAATAATTAACAGAATCTCCTATACCACGTCCTCTTTCTCCCCCTGAACAATACACGGTAATGAGGAATTCTACAGTTTCACGCGGCTGAGGGGTACAACACTCCACAGTAGTGATGGGCTGGGGTGGGCTCTGTGTGAGTGCACACACGTATGTGTGTGTAAGTCTAGTATAAAAGGAGCATTTACTGGTAGTGCTAGAAGTGGGCTGGTTAATTTTTCTGAGCTGCAAATGATACAGACAAACTATACACATATATGTATGTTTTTTAAATAAAATTCAGTTTCTAACACATCTCTTCTAACAATCTTTAGGCATTAACACAACTTTTCATTAAAATAAAAAAGATTATAGAAATACTTTTCTTTAGAATGTCAGAAATTAACTAAATAAAATAGTAATACAATGCAGTTTCTTGTGTACCTATCTGACGCACAGATGAGAATTGAGGGGCTGAACATAAGGAAGGCAATAATCAAGGGTCAGATAAGCAGCTAATTCTGTTGCTTTCCTATTAAACTATATAATCTAAGCTCTAGGACCCTTTGCTTGCTCTTGTTTCCTTCCCCTTTACCTACAAAGATAATCAAATATCTTTCTCATTGGAAAACACAACCAATGAATATCCACTTCAGTTAAAAAGTGTAAATAAGAGATTTGTAAAGTTTTTATCCTCCTTTAATCTTCAAAAAGAAAAAAGAAAACAGAATAACTAAAACAAACTGCATAGCTTTAGAATTAATCTGAAAAGATAAATATTACGCTTATATGAAAATTCTTTCACCTCTTTCAAGCGAAGGTAATTTTTTATCGTTCCTTTAGCAAATTCAAATATCCTGAGAGAGTTCTTGTGTTCTCTTGAGATTGAAAAGGAGACGGTGGGGGAAAAAGGAGGCCAGGAAGATGGCAGTTGCTAACAGAGATGCAGTGGGTGACTGGTCTGAATGTGGAAACAAGGAGAAAAGGTAGATGAAAAATGAGGAGACTGAGCACTAAGAGTGAAAGGGAAATTTAGAAACTTCCTAGCCAGGAAGAGAAGGAGAAGTTACAACAGCCAGTTAGGGAGGAGCTGCTTTTTATATACTTTGGTTGTTGTTATGACTGGAAACAAGGGCAGTATAATCCCACCATGGTTAAACAAACAACTCACTCAATTAACCAGAGATTTAACTGTTATCAACATTACCTCACCAGATCCTTATAGATAAGCTTTGTAGTTTCCAGATATGGAT
This sequence comes from Myrmecophaga tridactyla, assembly GCA_004026745.1. Taxonomy (NCBI): domain Eukaryota; kingdom Metazoa; phylum Chordata; class Mammalia; order Pilosa; family Myrmecophagidae; genus Myrmecophaga; species Myrmecophaga tridactyla. The sequence continues at coordinate 161 of PVIY010047563.1, read as the reverse complement.
TAAGCTCATCTTCATATTGACAAAGGGCTCCGCCAAGGCAAAGATGTTTGAAAAGACAAAACAGGAACTCTTCTCTATCTGGTTGGCTGAACACCTCATATTTTTCTGAGTCTTCCACTAGTAAAACCTGTGTTAAGATGATAAAATTAATCTTTTTTTTT
>PVIY010047562.1:0-17991 GCA_004026745.1 Myrmecophaga tridactyla | reverse complement strand
CTAATGCTCTCCCAGGGTGGGCCTGGAGTTAGTTGATTGCTTTTCCAAAGACCTCACTGTCTCTGTCTTGAACTCAGACTCAGGTCTAAATAAATGGGATTGTGTGTGTAGGAATCAGAGGATTCCTGAGGGGAGGCAGGAAGGTCACATGCCCTTGTGGGTGAGGAGTATCCCTGGGGCTGGCCAGGGGTGGGTGATAGGTTTCTCAACTGGGAGGGAGGGAAGAGGTCAAAATTCAATTAAATGTGCTTTATTGTGAGGCTACGTATTGGTGGGCTGATGCTTTAAGATGGCAACAGCACCAAGCAGGGGAAGGGGTACAGCATATATGGATGGTTAGTGGGAAATAGGGATTTTCATTGTCTACCTTGGGAGCAGGAAGTTGGCAGGTTTCCATTGACTGGTTTTTGAAGGAGGGGTTTAAGTTGGGAGCTGGCAGCTTTCACTGGCAGAGTTTAAAAGTTAAATGCAGCTGTGGTAAAGGATAGGTCAAGCCTACTTAAAATTAGGCCTAAGAGTCACCCCCAAGAGAACCTCTTTTTTTGCTCAGATGTCACCTCTCTCTCCAGCCAACACAACATGCAAACTCACCACCCTCCCCCTGTCTACATGGGACATGACGCCCAGGGGTGTGGACCTTCCTGGCAACATGGGAAAGAAACCCTAGAATGAGTTGAGACTCAGCATCAAGGGATTGAGAAAACCTTCTCGACCAAAAGGGGGAAGAGTGAAATGAGACAAAATCAAGTGTCGATGGCTGAGAGATTCCAAACAGAGTTGACAGGTTATCCTGGAAGTTATTCTTATGCATTAAATAGATATCACCTTGTTAGTCAAGATGTAATAGAGAGGCTGGAGAGAACTGCCTGAAAATGTAGAGCTGTGTTCCAGTAGCCAGTTTCTTGAAGATGATTGTATAATGATATAGCTTTCACAGTGTGACTGTGTGATTGTGAAAACCTTGTGTCTGATGCTCCTTTTATCTACCTTATCAACAGATGCGTAAAACATATGGATTAAAGATGAAAAATAGGGGGAACAAATGTTAAAATAAATTTAGATTGAAATGCTAGTGATCAATGAAAGGGAGGGATAAGGGGTATGGTATGTATGAATTTTTTTCAGTTTCCTTTTTATTTCTTTTTCTGAATAGATACAAATGTTCCAAGAAATGATCATGATGATGAATATGCAACTATGTGATGATATTGTGAATTACTGATTATATATGTAGAACGGAATGATCAAAAATTAAGAATGTTTGCATTTGTTTGGTGTTTTTTGGTATTAAAAAAAATTAATTAAAAAAAAAATTGCAGCTCTGGTCATGCAGGGTTGGAACTGCCAGAGGGCGGATGTTGGGTGAGGGGAGTTATAGCAGGAATGCAGCTGCCAGAGCGGAGTGCTGGGGCAGGTTTCCTGGAATGCCCACTAAGGGTTGGTTACTCCAAGGAGGAAGGGTTCTGGGCACATGGTGGATGGGCCTTGAGGAGATGAGGGGAAGGGACTCCTGTTCCCGGTGAGGGAAGGGGCAGGCTCGTCCCCAGCCTCCCTATTGCATGCCAGTCCTCTCACCGAGGTAGAAGGTGTGGAAGGTAGGAGCAGAGGCCGGGAGGGCATGTTTCATGGCCTGCAGTAGGTATTGGCTTAGTGGACCATGGGCCCCTCAGGGGTCTGCATGGACGCTTTTCCCCAGGGCCAGATGTTCTAATGCACTTGGGGCACGGATGTTGGTCACCATAGAGTAGCACATTGCTGGAGCCTGCCAAGGCAGAACCCGTTCCACCCTGGCTCCACCACCATGCCTGGAGCATCTGTAGGTCTCACCCAAGGATGCTTTTGGAAGCTTCTACTGTAATTGAACACTTTGTCCACAGGGTGCAAGGCTGTAATAGTCAGAGGGGCCAACTGCAGTAACAGGGAACTTCCCCCACCCCCACCGTGTCAGTGGCCTGATACCGAGCAGGTTTTTCTTGCTTATATGATTTGTCAATGCAGGAGTTCAGCATGCAGGAGTTCAGGGACCCAGATGCTTCCAGTCTGTGGCTCCACCATCCCTGAAGGCATGAGTCGGCACAATTCCTCCATAGAGGGACAGATAATAATATTTCTGGCCCTGTGGGCCACTTGGTCTCTGTTGCAACTACTAAATTCTGCCATTGTAGCAGAAAGCAGCCACAGAGGAAAGCTAAATAATGGGCCTGTGTCTCAATAAGGCTTTATTTATGAGAACAGGAGCAGGTTTGATGCAGTTTGCTGAGCCTTCCTTGGGGCCTTGAGGCATGCTGCAGAATCTTCCACATGGGCAAGAGGGAAGAGGGGGTGCGAGGGGCATCACGCCAAGGTTTTGGGGAGCAGCTCCGGCCGTGGTGTGGGTCCCTTCCGCTGCATTCCACGGCCCAGAACTTCATCTCTTGCCCCCCTCCTCCCCGCCACAGGGAGGCTGGAAACGTGCTGCAGTGGATGGCCCAGGGTGAAGGGACCGGGCGGTGGTAAAGCAATGCAGTCCCTGCCGCCGAGGTCCCCTAACAAGGGAAGAGACCCTAGTGACGCGGGACAGCAGGTTTCTGAACTTAGTGGAAAGGCACGAGAATCAGCACCCCCAGTTGGAATCCTGACTCTGCTTTTACTCTCTGTGGGGCCTCCGTGTGCCTTGATTTCCTCATTGGTGAAATGGGGCCTAACGGGGCCTCCCTCACGCAGTCAGTTGGTGGATGAAACGAAATAAGGGCCTACAGAGAACCTGAGCTGGTTTGACTTTGAGGAGCTGGGTTGAGACCCTGGGTTAATCCACACCTGAGCTCCATCTCCATTTTCAGATACAACTGCCAATAATACCCATTTTGTTCATTTGTTTAAGGAGGTCCGGATGTCTCCTACTTGTGAATAAAACATTCCTAACTATTTACAGCTGTGTGCCCAGGGAGTATTTAGAGTTGTCACCCTTGGGAAGCTAGAGTGAAGTTGACTTTTCATGCAGTGAACTCTTGACCATGTGTCCTATATACACTGTCTCCCTGAGTCCCCGGTGGGCCCCAGTTACCCACTGTGGTAGCAGAGCTGATAGTTCACCCCCATTGGTTCTGCCCTCCCTGGCTCCCTTCTCCCTCCCCTACCAGTGTTTCCTGGGATCATCCCCAAACAAACTCCTTGCCTGTGCATCCTTGCTACAGTGTTGGCTTCTGGGGAACCTGGAGATCTGGAGAGATCAAGCGCTACCTCCTCAGAATGTCCAAATCAGTCACCCCGTCCCCTCCATATGGATTCTTGCCACCACCACTTGCTTCCTTCCTTCCCTCCTGGGATTATCACGAGCTCTGCTTGCCGTCTTTCCTTCTTTGCTTATTTATTGTCCCTGCTCCTTCCCAGGTCCCAAGAGCATCTGTCTTGCTTTCTACCGTCTCACAGTGCTAGAACACCTGGCTCTAAATGCTTAAGAAATCCTGCCCCAGAAACCAGCCATTATCCCATCCGGCATCTCACTTCGGCAGTGGTGGTCTGGGGTGGGGTGGGGGGAGTGACCTTGGCCCTCCCGCCCCCTCCCATCTCCTCTCATCTCCCCAAGGTCAGCCCCAAGGCTGGTGGCTAGACCTGCCCCAATACACCAGAGGAGCCACTGCATCACATCTTAGTATTGTTTAATGCTTCTCTTGGAGCTGCACAGGAGTGGGGGAGCCCGAGATTTAGGGAGGCGCAACGTGGAACTGCCAAGCTTCCTGAAGGGGACCTTATTTCAAGCTGGTCTTTGGCTGGAGTATAATAGAAGCCTTTGGAAGCAGCAAGGTTGGCTCATTTTAGCTCAGGGTGACCAAATTTGTTCCCAAGTTGCATCACATGGAGCCTGATGGGCCTCGTGGCTTTGTTCCCCTCCGGCGAAGGTGAGTTATGAAAGTCACAGCTGGACAATGGACTCCGCGCATCCTGCCACATCTTCTGGAAGCGTGGACTCAGACTCCGCGAGGGCTGCCTCCCAAGGGACAGCAGTGAATGACTGAGGGGATAGCCAGCATCCCTTTGCTTTGTTTTATTTTTAACCAAAGTTGTGTTCCTGGAGGGGGGGGGGGCCCTGGGTGAGATGTCAAATGCAGACCTCAACACTGGACAGGCCTGGAGTCGGCATGGAGCACTTGGAGCTCGGCCAAGGTGCTGGGCTGGGAGCTCTGACTTTGCCTCTCCTGGCTGGGTGGCTTGGGCAAGTCCCGCCCCCCTTCTGGCCTTACAGCCACGTCTGAACAAGCACTAAGAGTCTGTGAGGCGACCAGTCCTGAGCTGGCCATGGCCAGGGAAGGGTAAGGGAAGGACACATACCACAGGATGCAGAGAGAAAGGACTTCTGGAAGGGGACACACCTGTCCAATTCAAGGAGGTGGCCAGGGGTGGACTGTTCTTTCCTAACCTTCTGGCACATTCGATGTGGTCTGCATAGGGTATTAATTTTTTAAATTATTTTAATGCCTTTGGAGCAGGCCAACACTCCCCCATTCCACTTCCCTACCCTTTCTCTCCTCCTCTCTCCACTACCAGGGTTTCCAGGGACCCCCACCCCCACCCCTTATGGTGGACTTGTGCATCAGCAGTGAGGGACATTGCCCCTCGGATGTGATGCCTGAGAAGGATGAATTCCACTTACGTGGTGCTCTGGCTAGAGACACTGGACAAACACAAAGCAAGGAAAGTCTGTTACATGGGGATCGTGTTCTTCAAAACCGCTCGTGCCCTTCTGCGGGCTGGGCAGCAGCTATTCAGTGCCACAGGTGCCAGGCCAGTCCCAGGCATGCAGCCCGTGGGGCGTGTGCCTCCAGCACGTGGTCCGCTCCCTGACCGTCGGTTTCCTCTTTGAGTCAAGTGGGGCTGTGGTACCAGCCCACAGAGTGGGCAAGAGGCTTGGAGATGATGCAGGAAAAGGGCCTGGCACAAGAAATAAGGAACAGCTCAATGGAGCAGGCTCTGTGGACACCAAAGCCAGCAGGTAGGACCAAAGCTGGGACAATATGAGCATCACAATAACCAGGGATGGTAGTGAAGGGTAGATGGGTACAAAGGGGAATCCGTGAGCCTATGCTGCTGCTGATGGAGAAATAAAAAGCAGCTTACTGGCTAGATGAATAAGTGAGGGAGGGGGGCTTCGAGCCCACAGCAGAATGCCCCATGGAGGCAGATGGAGACAGAGGCGAGCTGGAGTTAGCAAATGATAGTCCTGCAGCTGTTGTGGAGAAGGTTGAGTCAAACGAGAATCACTGATGGATGCTAAACCTAGGGAGACGTTTTGACCAAGAGCAGTGTATCTGCATGGTCTGAAAGGGACACCGCACAGACCACTTATTGGATGCAAGGAAGGAGAATGTGACCACGCAGTGGAGAGACTGGACAACACCTTGGCGGAAAGACCAAGAGGGAGACCATCAATGGAGAGTGGAGGGACGTCGAGGGCGTCCGAGATCACGCCAGAGGACACAACTGACCAAAGTCGTGTTCTGGAAGGGAATGTACAACCTGGATCCAAGGAGGAGATGTCGGCCGAAATGGGAAACGCTCTATTAAAAATGCCCGGTGCGGGGAGTGGATAGCCATACTCATCACCGTCATGTGAGACAAAGAAAGGCTCTGGAAACGTTTGGGATTACAGGAGGCTAAAGACACATGGCGAGTAAATGCAATGCCCTGTTCTGGGCTCGCCCCTAGACCCTGAGCGGGTAGGAAATGCTGTAGTGGATAGTATCCAGCTAACTGACAAAATTAGAACAGGCAATGGATTAGAGTAACATATGGCACCAAAGTTAAATGGGATGACGTGGATGCTGCTGGATGGTTATGTAAGAGGATAACCTGATCACTAGGCGCTATTACCTTCACTCATTTAGGGGTAGAAGGCCTTGATTAAGTCCTCTAACTCTCACATGGTTCAGAAAAAAAACTGCTAATACATAATCCGCAAATGATAGAGAAGATGGGAAAAAAGAGGTGAATTTGGGTAAAGGGTATTCAGCTGCTCTGTGTGCTATTTTGATTCTTGCAACTGTTTTTGTGAGTTTGACTTGTTTTCCAATAAAACGTTTTTAAAAATGAACTGTCTGGTGCTTAGTCGTCTTTCAATAAATGACGTCTATTACTGGCGGATAAGTATGAGAAAAAAGAAGTATGGGGCCTAGTAAGCCATTAGAGAGGGGCGGGCAGCTGAGTGGATAGACCCATGTAGCAGACACTTTTGAGGATGGGACCTCAAGGGGTGAGACATCCAGTGGGGTGGGTGGGACCAGGGCAGAGAGATCTCCGTGAACTTATATTCATACTCAAACTATTTGCCAGTTTTTGCTAGGGGAGCATTTCTCTGGCTAGTTAGGGACCCTCGTTGGCTTTGTTTTCTCACCCTCTCGTATTTCTCACCTGCCCTGCTCCATGGTGTAAATTGTTGCAAGGGGCTCTATCTCCTAGCCACAGACCCACGCAGCTGGGAAGGACTTCAACAACCATCCAGGTCAACTGCTCAAGGGATAAATAAGAAAAGGAAGGCCTGGTGAAATTGATCGCCATGTCACTTGTCATCCAATGAAGGTCAGGGTTAGAGCCCTCCACATGTCAAGATACCCCAGCTGACTCTGCTCAGGATAGCCTGGCAAAGTGTCACCATCATCTTGTCATGTCTATTTGCTTTGAAAGGCTTGAGCACTGCGCTAGGTGAGCCTTAGAGCAGGAGGCATGACATCTTGGAGAGTGTGCTGTTAGGAATCATGATATACAGGTCTTACTAAAGGAACTGGCTGTGTGGCCTTGGACAGGTGGCTTTCCCTCTCTGAGCCTTGGTCTCTCCATCCCAAAATGAGGGAGTTGATTCAGTTTAGAGCTTCTTATCCTTTATTAGGAGGTCATGGATTCTTCAAAGAATCCAATGAAATAGTTGACCACTTTGCAATTCAAAATGCATGTAATGTACATGTGCTTTGCTGCTTGTAAACTCCAGAACTCAGATCCCTCAACAGAAACTTTTGGCTAAGAAACTTCTGGGTAAGAACCCATCAGAAGACAACCAAGAAGACAAAGAAGACAAAGAATGATTGTCTTCTGATGGGCCTTTCAGCTATCACATTCTAAGTCCTAAAGTCAAAGCCATCAAAATAGAGTCAATGGGTCCTCAGTGCCACCCAGGGTCAAGTCCCACTTTCAGTTCTTCCACGGTTACCCAAAACCCACCCTTCCTCAGCTCACTTCTTAGGCTCAACTTTGGCTGGCTGGAAAGAGGTGGAACTATAATCTCAAAGTTACCTCTGGGCACCATGCCCAAGATCACCGAGAAGGTCAAGTGCCATCTACTCTTTGCCTGCAACTCTAGTCACACCCATTGACCTTGGAGAAACCAGCCCTTCAGGGATCCCCCTTTCCAGCCAATCACAATGAGAATCCACCCAGCAACATGCTTGTCATCCCCAGCCTGCCCAATCAGCATGAAGGAAAGGCTGCACAGGCAAAGCCAGGCAAACCAGCTTAGACCAGGCCCCTGGGACATTGCCAGCGAGATAAAATAGAGCTGCTAATTAAGTCCCATGCGTGAGCAATCAATTCCAATTTTCCACTGCTACTTTAGTAAAGAATTTCGACTGGGCATAAATTAAAACACTATAGAATCTCATAATGTCGGTGATGAGTTCACCTAATTTTGATTTTAAATTTTCCTTTTAGCCCTGGCACCTTTTGTTCAGGCTCCTGATCTGTGAAACAAAGAAGACTGGAGATGCCTGGGTAGAAGCCAGTTACTGGCCACCAGCAGAGTTGTAACCACGGTGCCAAGCTGAAATTCCTTCGGTCAGTAGAGAAGGTCCAGATGTGGGCTCTAATGAGGCCAGGTCTTCCCTTCTCCAGTGGCTACTGCAGATTCTTCCGGTTTCAGGGGTGAGCTTGCATCTCAGTTCAAAGGATGTGAAGGGCATTTACTCGTGCAGGTGAGAGTGTCCAGAAACTGCACATTTAAAAAATCATTATTTGGGAATGTCAGACTCTGGGCTGCAGAGTCCAGCCTGCTTGGAGGCTCCTCTCCAGCCACTTGGCAGACCCTGAGGATGCTTTGTGGAACCCCATATGGAAATCCCAAACCCTTCTGTTGACAATGATGAAATGAGGTCCAGAGAGGGGCAAGGGCAGCTCAAGGTCACAGGGGCAATAAAAACTTGGACCCCAGCGAGTACCGAGTCTTCTATCCCCTCCATTCCCCGCGTGGTGTTAACAGAGCTCGTGGGAGATGTTGATCTTTTTATATTTTGTCTAAGTGAAGCCATAAAAAATTAGTCTGGGAGTTGTCTGAGGTGCTCTGTGATGCAGTGCCTGCCAGCTGCTCACAAGACTCACAAGTCACCTCTTGGGGTTGCGTATCGGCCCAGGTGGGAACCGTGTAGGGTGCAGGTGCATTCCATGTGTACCTGGCCACCACACCTCTATGCAAAGAGCTTCCGTGGCAAAAGGTCAGCTTGGTAATGATGGGGGCACCATGCTGACTCTTCGGATCTAGAGGGGTGAGGAATGTACCTGTGACCACTGGGAGGGTACCTGGAGGGAGTCAAGGAAAGTAAGGGTTCCCTCTGCAGCCAAGGCTGGCCTGAAGCTAGTGGTAGTAGAGCCCTTGGTAGCTCTGATATCAGGCATCAGCAGTCCCATCAGTGGAGGTGTCTGCCTGGCTTCACATAGTAAGCTTCATTTAAAACAGCAGAATGAATGAACAACAAGTAGCTTGTTACCAGTCATAAGATGCTGAAGCCTCTTACACATGAATTGCACCAGATTCTCAGTTTCCTGGCTACTTCACTGCCACTTCCGTGTATCTCAGTGAATTTTCTTGAGTAGACAGTTAGGAACCATGAATGGGGCTGTGTCATTTATGGGAAGTGCCACCGAGACATCTATCATGGGTTATGGCATGGGAAACAAATGGATAATGACCACTGAATCATGTATCTCACAAAAGACACATTCAAATCTTAATTGTGCATCCCTATGGGTGTGAATCTGTTTGTAAATAGGACCCTTTGAAGATATTATTAGTGAAGGCGTGGCCAGATTGAATCAGGATGGGTCTTAACCCACATGCCTGGATGTCTTATGAAGAGAGGAAATTCAGATGCAGTCAGAGAAAGCCTCAGGAAGAAGCCAGAAGTCAGAAGAAGCCAGAGAGGAAAGAGAATGCCATGTGATGGAGAGCCACCATCACCAGAAGAAAGCATGGCCTTGCCCACATCTTGATTTTGGACTTCTAGCCTCCAAAGACATGAGACAATAAATGCTTGTTGTTTAAGCCAATCTTTCATGTGGTATTTGTCATAGCCGCTCTGGCAAACCAAGACTGACAGGATGTCAGGATGGTACAATTAATCAAGCCAAGAGGTAGGCCCTCATATCTTGTCTGAGCTACTTAACCATTCCCCATTCCAAACTTGTTCCCCCATCCCATCTCCTCCTACCTTCATCATCATCCTGACCCACAGGTCCATTCACATTGTATCTTCCCTCAAACATCTCTAAAGTCTTCCTTCCAAATTCTCCAGCAAAGCCCTCAAGGCTCACCATGTTCTCATCCCAACCCACCTTCCGAGCTTCATCTCCCAAAATACCCCTCCACACTCAACCCCTCCTCGCTTCTCTGAAGCCTTTTGTGAGCCAATCACATAATTCATTGGTCTTTCCTCTCTAGTCTCAGTGTGCACTGCTTTTATCTCTAATGACCTGGTCTTACATCTGTCAAAGTGCAAATGCAGAATCTATTGATGAATTATTGAATGCATGAATTTAAAAATAAGCTGAGGATGGCTATTCTCCTGTGTCAAAGGGCCTGGACCAAAGAGCTGGCAAGGGGCAAAGTCCAAGGCTGTCCTTTTTTTCTGCACTAAAGCAACACCATGTCTGTGCTGGCTGCATCAAGAAGGCTTAGCTGAGGATTGAAAGCCAAGTTCCCAGCAGTGCTGGAGAAACCGCAGCAGGAACAGTTCTCTCAAGGGATAATTCTGAGCTCTGAAAGAGTTAGTATCTGCCAAGAACAAGGACAGGATATCTGGAGAAGTTCCCACCAAGAGTCCCGTTGGGCAAAAGGTCCAGAAGGGCCTTTGTGCTGGGAAGTGGCAGCCCAGGTGTGTTAGGAGGAAACGCAGGCTTGCGGTCATCAATTCTCAATGAGGGATTTAATGCAAAGAGGTCAGTTCCACCTTCTTGGCAAAGAAGCTGATTTCCGAGCTGATGGAGAGGTAGCTGCTTTAGGAAAAACTCTGTTGGAAAGAAAGAACAAGCAGGAAGAGCTAGTGATTCCTGCCGGGACCCTTGAAAGGGCTGAGACCACAGGCATTTTGGGTAGGGAGATGTGATCAGAAGGGTTGCAATGACTGGACCCTCTGATTTCCCAGGGTGGTCCAGTGAAGGGGGACTTAGAGGAGGACTGGAATCCAGCTGGCTTGATATTTAAATGCAATTGGCGGCCAACTCTGTGGGCATCTGGAACCCAGCTTGGGATGTTAAAGACTCTGCTGGGAAGGAAATGAGAATGAAGGGAGGTGGACCTAACCCAGTAAAACTGTATCTGCTCCGTAAGTGGGCAGGGAAAGAGGAAAAGGCAAGTGGAATGGAGAAGCTCAGCCTGCTTCACTGCAGCCACGAGGGACGAGAATTCTGGCATCTTTGGCCCGGGGGCCCTCCTTGCTTTAGGAGTGTCCCCTGGAGCTCTAGAAACAAACCACCAGCAGTTGCACGGTCCTGTATCCCTGAGCTTGCTTGGGCCAGGAGCCATGGATTGAAGTCACAGTGGTGAGCCCCGCAGTGTGTTCACGTAGGGGTGTTCGAGCTGAATGTATTTGATAGGCGAGGCGGGGCCCTCCAGGGTGGGCTCATCCACGTCGTTGAGGAGGGCGCGCTCGCTGGCGCTGTGCGCGTGCTGCAGGCGGTGGAGGCGGGCTTGCAGCTGCTCCTGCTGCTTCTTGAGCTCTAGGTAGGAGTGCGAGAAGGTGTGGAAGATGGACGTGGCTGGGAAGGCCATGATGAGGATCCCGCTCAGGATGCTGCTGAGAGCCACCACCTGGCCCGGCACGCTGCGCGGCACCATGTCCCCGTAGCCCACCGTCGTCATGGAGATGATGGCCCACCAATAGGAGGCCGGGATGCTGGTGAACTCCAGGACGCGCCCGGACTCGTTCTCGGCCACGTAGACCAGGGGCGAGAAGAGGGTGACGGCCACGCCGAGGAAGAGGAGCAGCAGGCCGAACTCGCGCGTGCAGCGGCGCACGGTGAGCCCCAGCGTCTGCAGCCCCAGCGAGTGGCGCGCCAGGCGCATCACGTACAGGATGCGCAGCGCCCGCAGCACGCGCAGCACCAGCCCCACCTTCTCCAGGTAGGAGCTGCCGCTGGGCCTCTCGCCGTCCTCCTGGGGCTCGCCGGACACCGCCAGGGACACGTAGTACGGGGAGATGGCCAGGATGTCGATGATGTTCAGGGGCCCTTGGAAGAACTGGCACTTGTTCCGGGCCTGGAGGAACCGCAGGCAGAACTCCAGGGAGAACCAGGCCACGCAGATGGTCTCCACGATGAAAATATAGTAGCATTTCTGAGAGCATTCACCCTGCGGGGAGAAGAGGCACCAGAACACCGGGTAGAGAGGGGACCTGCAACCGCCCAGCACGAGGGAAATCACACGTCAGGGGAAAGTCAGTCTACCTATATCGAGACTGGTTTCTCCTGGTGGTTGTGCTCCAGAGTCCCTGCAAACACTGAATTAGCAAATGCTGAACCAGCTGGGAATTTAATTTTTTTGCTGCCTGCGGCATGCACCTGTCCATGAATGATTGCGAAAGCGCTGTATGTCTAGGCAAATTTGCAGATGTGAACCCCATGCGTAATGAGGGCTGACTGCACAGCAACGGAGCTCTGTGGTATAGACTTAGTTGTCTGTCCACCCCCCCCCCCTTTTTTTTTTACATAGTTCTCTATCGTGGCTGGGCACCTGGCTAACCAGCTACAGACGACTCTTTCCAGCCGCCCTTGCAGAGAGCAGCCAAATGACCAAGTTCTCACCTATGGAAGGTCAGCAGAACCTCCAGACACAGGACTGAGGATAACAGCAGGAGCTCCTGCACACTCCTTTTCCCTCTTCCTTGAGCTGGGACAACACAGAGAGGCCTGCAAACAGCTGAGAATGGGCAGATCCAGCCAACACCACAGGGGGATAGAGCCTCAAGGTGGAAAAAATATGGGTCTTGGAATAATTGCTTGCCCACTCACCTAGTTCATTCTCCTTGGGACTGTTCTACAAGAGAGGAATAGATGACTATTTTGTCTGAAGCTCTTCTATCTTGGGATCTCTTTGTTATAGCAGCAAACCTTCACCTTAACTAATATAAGCTTCTCCTATGTGCCACGTGCTGCTCCTGGCACTATCACTGAAGCCACGTGGTAAGACTATAAGTAGGAAGTGTGATCTCATTTTATGATCAAGGGAATAGTGCAAAGTGGTGAAATGACTTGTCAGAACTCACTTATACGGTAGTGGCAGAGTCCTGTCGCTAAGCAGCTTTTTTGGACACTGTTCTGGGTTGAATCGTTTCCCCCTAAAAGCTGTGTTGATGTCTTAACCTGCAGGATCTCAGAATGTGATCTTATTTGGAAATGAGGTCTTTGTGGATCTAATTAGTTAAGATGAGGTCATATAGAGTAGAGCGGGCCTTAATCCAATATGACAGGAGTGCCTACAAGAGGAAAGAGGCAGGCAGGGGAGAAGGCTGTGGGAAGGTGGAAGTGCTGCAGCCACAGGCCACGCTACACAAGGATTGCTCGGACCCACCGGCATCTAGGAAGAGGCGAGGAAGGGCTCTCCCACCACCATTGGAGAGAGCACGGCCCTGCCGACACTTCAGTCCCACACTTCTAGCCTCCCAGTTGGGAAAAAATAAAATTTTAAGCTGCCAAGTTTGTAATTGTTTATTACAGCTGCCCTAGGAAGCTCATACAGCTGCTATACTCTATTTTGTCACGTCTTTGTCTGTCATCCCTCATCCATTCATCCAATAAATATTTATTGAGAGTCCACTTTGTGCCAGGCACTGGGCTGTGGGGGCCAGGTAACCCAAGAAGCAGAGGCAGGGGTGGCTGGGAGGTGGGGTGGAAGGAGGTCCCCGTCTCCATCACAGCCCCCGTGCCAGTGCATGGCAGCTATGGACGCAGTGTCTGTTTCCTGGAGGCGTCCAGGGGAGGTTCTGGATTCGTCTTTGTGTGGTTCACATGCCCCGCCTCAGGCTCCTCGCAGAGAAGTTCCACAAGCCCGTCTCCAGGCCAAGTACATTCCTTGGACCAACAAAGAGGGCCTCCCTGGGGCTTGTTAGAAATTCAGAATCTTGGGCGCCACCTCATCCCCCCCAGTCAGGCCCTGCATTTAACAAGATCCCCCTAGAGATTTACATGCGTGCTAAAGTGTGGAAAGCATGGGTCTAGGGCAATGGTTCTCAGCCCTGGCTGCAATTAGAATCACTCAGGAAGCTTTGAAAAATCCCGGTGCCTCGGCTGTGCCCCCAGAGAGTCTAACTGGACTCATCTAGGTTAGGGCCTGAGTGGTAGAACTTTTCAGAAGCTTCATAGCCAATTCTAACGGGGAACAAGGGTTGAGAAACCAGCTAGATAATATATATATATTTGACAGATGAATGAATTAATGAATGAATGACTGAAACCAGTTGCCTAAATGAAAAGCAAGTTTAAAATGCTCTGAAGTGGAAAAAGAAATTATTTCCAGTGCCTGAGCTCACAGGAATACTAAATTGAAATTTTCTTTATGTCTGGCTACTGGAGAGAGAGAGGCAGAAAAGTGCATTCCTATCTCTGCTACCTTCACATACCAGATAACTGTCCTCCTCTCCGTCTATCTGGTCTACCAAAGGCATGGGAGGCAATGGAAGTGGTGGGGTCCAAAGTCTGCGAGGCCTGGGTTCCAATGCCAACACTTCCACATACTCAGATAAATCATTTGGCCCCCTGGGTGTTCAGTTCTCTCCACACTGAAGGGTTGTTGCGATGAATGGAAATAGCGCCTGTAAAGCAGTTAACAGATACCACACCTGGCAGTAACACAATGCATTGTGGCTATTTTTATGAGCTTTTTATGAGCTATTCTCTTATACTTGGTCAATATAAAAGTAGCAGCACCCTCTTCCCAGTCCTGGATTTCACAGGAAGCTGGGGAAATTCTCCTACACGCAGAGGGGCCCTCGCCATGATTGACAGAGAGTTGCTTCAACGTCCTCCAGGGCTAAGTAGTTCTGGGGGGGGGGTGTCCCCATTTCCCAGTCCTGTGGCTCACTCGCCGTGCATCCCCAAAGTGGGTGCTGCCCCTCTTTGTGCTTCGGTTTCCAACGAAGAGACTGGAACAGAATCGGAATTTCTCAAAGCCAATTTGGACCTCCTGCATCAGAATTCCCTGCACGATTGACACAAATGCAGATTCTTGAGCCCCATCACAAAATCAAAACCCTGGAGCAGGACCCAGGAATCTGCATTTTGGCATACTCCCCTGGTGACTCCAAGGCACCTGGAAGATGCAAGGACTCTGTGCTAGATTCGCCCTCCAAGGCCCCTTTCTCCTCTGACATGTAGGGATTTTTTTTTTCCCTTTGGCTTCAGGGACGCTGTCAGCCTGGGAATAAGTTTTCCAAATTAGTGACCCAATAGCTCGTGAAGGTGACTCCTGGGAGGACGGGATGGCTGTCCTCTGCCTCGGGTGCTGGCCTTTAGACATTCACAGCACGCACTGCCCCCCACCCCCTCCTCCCACGGCCACTTTCCTGCACTGCAGTAAGCTCTGCAGCGTCACTCCGGTTGCCTTGCTGCCCTGCTCTGAATCCTTAAGCCAATTTCCCACCACTGGTCCTCGGAGAAATGGTTACGGGGCGGCTGGCTTTGGGCTGGCGTATTTACAGGACTGGAGCTGAGAAAATGATTCCCAGCCCAGCCAATACTTGAAGAGAAAAAAAGAAAAAGGGAAGAAAGGAAAGAAAAAAAATTATGCTCTCTCTCAAGGAAGTATCTGGTTGTATTTTGCAGGGAGGGTGAAGTCTCTGGGCTTGAGCATGGAAAATTCCACTTCCTGGGGAACCCCTCAGGCCTGGCAAACCAGGCTGGGTGGCCACCCTACTCGTTCGGCTTGTCATAGCGGGAATGAGGTGTAGCTGAGTCCTTGATGCAATGAAGAACTTAAGTCAACCCTGGGAAGGCTGGAGGTGCCAGACTTTGGCAAGATATAATGACATGGGAAAATTGTTGAGCAAAAGCCCCAGGAGGCCATTCCCTGCATGTTTCCATTGATGTGAAGTTCGAGAACAGGCAGAACTCATCGAAGGTGGACAAAATCATCAAAACAGCAGTTGTCTTTGGGTAGGGGTAGGGATTGATTGTGAAAGATTGACAGGCGACTTTCGGGGGTCTTGGAAATATTCAGTATTACATGGAGATGTAGGTACCCAGGATGTGCCCCCTTGTTAAATTATACAGTGAAGATTTGTGCATTTCAATATATGCAAATTCTACCTATAAAACTGTAAAATAAAAATAAAACTAATGATAATCATAATAATAAGTGACTGGGATTGGGGAGTAGGAGATAGAGAGGAAGCAAGATAACAGCACGCTGACAACTGTTGGAGCTGGGAGCACATTATATTATTTTGTCTACATCGTATGTGTCTGGAATTTTCTATAATGAAAAGTTAAAAAACAAACATTTCAAAAATCAGGGTCAGAAATCAAAAGCAACATGAGATGACACTTCCCACGCACTAGGATGGCTGTAATCGTAAAGTGTGACAATAACAAGAGTGGGCAAGGGATGTGGAGAAATCGGAACTCTACAGTCTGATGGTGGGAATGTACGTGGTGCAATGCTTTGGACAATGGTCTGCATGTTCCTCCAAGGGGTTAAATATAGAGTTACCCAGAGCCCAGCAGTAATGAAGACATAAGTCCTCCAAAAGTCCGTACTCGCATGTTCATAGAAGCAGTGTTCATTATAGCCCCCAAATGGAAGCAACCCAAATGTCCATCAATCGACGAATGGATAAACCCCGTGTGGTGCATCCATACAATGAAATCTGCTCATCGATGAAAGGGATGAAGCACCGAGACATGCACAACATGGATGAACCTCAAAAAACATGATCCTCAGTGAAAGGACACATGTTGGATGGTTCCTTTGTATGGACCGGCTAGAATCGGAAGCCTTAGAGACCGAAAGCAGATGGGTGGTTGCCAGGGGCTGGGGGAGGGAGGGGATGGGAACGGATTGAAGGCTAAAGGGTATAAGGTTTTGTTTTGGGGAGACTGAGAATGTTCTGGAATTAGCTGTGATGGTTGTGCAACACTGTGAATATACTTTGTGAATTAAACCCTTTAAAGGGGTGAATATTATGGTATGTGAGTTAAATCTCAAGAAAAATCAACCAGGTCCGATCCGAGCTTGCCGAGTCCATCCTGGTGAGACGGTGAACGTGGGGCCGGCCCGCGGGCCTCACCCCGACTCCTTTCCCAAAGCCCCTGCTGAGCTGCTCAGAGGGCTGGGGGGCCAGGGGGGCTTTCCGAGGTCAGAAGTCACTGCCCCTGGGGGCCCATTTGGATGGGCTGCTTGGCAGAGGCTGCCGGCGCAGCCAGGGGGGCTCTAGACGCTCCTACAGCTGTGACCTTGGATCCCTCCCCACCTCCCAAGCTGCCATTCCTCACCCACCCCCACGCCCACCCCCACCCCACAGCTCCTGGTCCGCCCCGCAGCTCCGGCTCCCTGCTGATGCTGAATCCCTGCACTCGTGCTCTGCCTCTGGCCCTGGCCGGGGCTCTCTCCTCCCAGACTCTCTCCTGGGCCCAGCCCAGCAGGGCTGGACGTGCTGACTCACTCCTCCCCCAGAGCCAGCCTCTGGTGGGCCCAGCCTGCAGGCCCGTCCCCAGTGCCACCTGTGTCCTCTCCCCACCACCCCCCCACCTCCCACCCCCGGCCACAGTCTGCCCACTCTGTCCCTCTGCTGCCACCTCCCCCTGTCCCCACCTCCCATCCCCAGGACTCAGGAGCTCCAAAGGAACAGGTCAAGGGTGAACTCAACCTGTGCAGCCTCGGCCCCGGGCCTCTCTGATGGCCACTTCTCCTTCTGTAAAATGGGGAGGGCAGGTTTTACCCCACGGGGCAATCGTGGGCACCAAACGACACCCCGGCTCGGGGCTTGCCCGGCCCCGGCGCGTCCCCAAGCTAAGCTGCCTTCCCTCTCCTCTCCACCCCTATCGTCCCCGGGTCCTGCGGCTGCCACAGAACCCCAACTTCGCAGGGCCCCACCTTGGCCTTCCGGGCGGCTCCCCCCTCCCGGGGGCTCTAAATCTTGTGAGCAAGCAGCAGCTACGTACTGAGCGCTCCTGCAGGCTGGGGGCTCCAGGCCCTCTGGAAGGGGCAGCAATGAGCACTGGGAGTAGGAAACAGAGAAAGCAACAGCGCCCAGGAGGGTCCAGGGCCGCAGCTGCTGTCTCCAGGGCTCGCTGCGAGGCCCCCACACGGGGAAGGCAGGCCCCATGGTCACCTTCCCGCGGGGGTCCTCTCAGTCACCAAAGGAGGCTCCTTGAAGCCCCCTGGCAGCCAGCCCCGGCCCACCCCCTGCAGTGGGGGGTCCCCGAAGGATCCGCGGGGGCGTTTGAGCCGGGTGCCCCAGGGGGCTGGGGACCAGACCACAGAGACCAGGTGGAGAGAAGGGCGCAGACCCCCCAGAGTCGGGAACTGTGGGCCCAGTCCAGGAAAAGGAAGCAGGAAACACAGCGAGACTCAGCTCGGGAAATACAAAGAGCAGGCGGAGAAGAACACGCTGGAGCAATTACCAAATGTCACAGAACTGGAGACGCTATGGAGCGCCGGGCAGCTCTTTATGAGGCTGATTCATGACCCGAGGAAGGTACAGAGAGGAAGGAGGGGGCTCAGCACAGGGCTCTCTATTAAAGGGCTGGTGGGGGTCCGGGGCGGGA
>PVIY010047561.1:0-17781 GCA_004026745.1 Myrmecophaga tridactyla | reverse complement strand
CAAAGGATAGGTCAAGTCTACTTAAAATTTAGGCCTAAGAGTCACCCCCAAAAGAGGCTCTCTTGGGGGTGACTCTTAGGCCTAAATTTTAAGTAGACTTGACCTATCCTTTGTGGGGTTAAGTTTCATATGAACAAACCCCAAGACTGGGGGCTCAGCCTATAGCTTTGGTTGTCCACACTGCTTGTGAGAATATCAAGAATTCAACTTGGGGAAGTTGAATTTCTCCCTGTTCTCACCATTCTTTTTTGCAAATACTTTTCCACTTACTGATCAAATCACTCTGGGACTCATCGGGGCATCACTCTGGACAAACCAACAAAATCTCATGTTCTTAGGCCTAATTTTAAGTAGGCTTGATCTGTCCTTTGTTTTAAAATTTTTTTATCCTATGACCATATGTACAATATAACATCTCCCCTTTTAACAACATTCAGATATTCAGATATATATTCCTGTGCTGCTAAACATCTTCACAGTGTCATGCTGTTGTTACCCCATCCATTACCAAAACATGTACATCATTCCAAATAGGAGCTCTGCACTTTTTTAAAAAGAAAATAAAAATAAAAGTAAAAAAGACTGCTCAAAAATCCCTAATCCCCCATCCCCCTATTGTTCATTTCGTTTTTGTCTTTTTTTTTTTGTTACTCATCTGTCCTTACACTGGATAAAGGAAGTGTCAGTCAGAAGGTTTCCACAATCACACAGACAGACCTTAAAAGTTTATTCAATCGTCCTCAAGAATCAAGGCTATTGGATTATAGTTCAGTAGTTTCAGGTATTTCCCTCTAGCTACTTCAAAACACCAAAAACCGAGAAAGGTTATCTGTATATTCCATAGGAATAACCTCCAGAATGAGCTCTTGAATCTATTTGAAATCTCTCAGCCACTGAAAGTTTATTTTGTTTCATTTATCTTCCCCCTTTTAGCCAACAAGGCTTTCTCCCACGTTGCCAGGGCCAGACTCATCCCCACCCCTGGGAGTCCTGTCCCACGATTTACACCCCTGGGAGTCATGTCCCATCTGTGGGGGAGGGGGGGAGCGGGCAGTGAGTTCACCTGCCAAGCTGGCTTAGAGAGAGAGGCCACAGCTGAGCAAAAAAAGAGGTTCTCTGGGGGTGACTTTTAGGCCTAATCATAAATAGCCTTAGCTTCTCTTCTGCTGGAATAATTTCATAAAGGCGAGCCCTAAGATCAAGGCCGTGGCCCATCACCTCAGCATTCCCCAATGCTTACAAGAAAATCAGGTCTTCCCCAGGTGGGGAAACTTCATATTTCCACCTTTTCCCCCAGTCCCTCAATGGGACTTTGTAAATACTTTTTAATCTTCTGCATAGATTACTCTGGGATGTATCGGGGCATCACACTATCCTATACAAACCAACAAGATCTCACTCGCTATTCAAGTTTCCATGTAATTATGGTGTTCGGATAAGCTGACCATACACGTTAAATTAGATAACGCGCTACCAAAAATATAAATTTTGCACCAAATAAGCATCTCTCCCTTTGGGCTCCCTCAGAAGATGAACTTTTAAAATACAGTCAATATCATCCTTTAGTCTGATTTACCTTAGTCCTACCCATATCAGCTTCATTCATGTCTCTAATTGAAATGCGATCACTTTTTCAGTGTTTGTAACAGTTGCTATATGGGGTAATGCTGATTTTCATAGCTACAGAGCTCTAGGTCTGAGTTTCAGGTGTCACACAAATACCCAAAGTTCTGTAACCGGACAAAGGCGATGGATCCTTTTGCCCAATGCATTCAATGACCAATTCCTGAGACACTGGGGTCTCAAAGAGAGAAAGAGTTTATTACCAGGTGTGTAATAGGAGAGTAGATGGCCTTGCGGCCCCAAATCTGTCTCATCTAGTTTAGGGGATCCAAGGTTTTTATGGATTCTAGCAAGGTGAGATGAGGTCATTACAATTTCAAATAGCAAGTTGTAAACAGAAAAGGAGACAGTATTATCATTTTAGTAGGAGGAGTGGCAGAGTTATTTCAGTACTAAAGGTGTAAGCAGAAAGGAAGAGAGACAGTTATCTTTTCAATAGCAGGGTCTAGCTGATACAATTTACAAATGGAAGGGGCTGAAACTAATTAATAGCTGATTTCAAATTCTTCATTAGCATTAGAGCCTTTGCCCTAAAAGTTACTTTAAGAAAACTTTAAGAAAGTTTAAGAAAAGTTACTTTAAGAAAACTGGATAAAGGGAGTAACGGGTCTTATCATCACAAAGGCACAAGAAAAAGGCTTTGGCAATCATTTCAGATATCAGGGCAGCTGAATTATTGTTACGGGATTTCAGGCATTCCCCTTGTCTACTCCAATATACCAGAAAGCAAAACGAAATATTTATATAATAATGCAGTAATCAAAATCATCCCTTAAATCCTAATGTTTTGATTACCGTTCCAGGGAACGACCAGATTATATACAAAGAAGTCAGTACCTCAAAATTTAGTAGTCACAGTAACAACTCTGGAATAGATGGGACTGCTGTAAGAGCTTACGAACTAGGAAACTTTACAACCATCCGCCACCTGATAACCCAATCTCTCGACTTCAGTTCTCAGAGTTTGTTACATTATGGTTAGTCCATATTAGTGCAGTGTTATAATATTTATCTTTTCATTTCTGGTTTGTTTCATTCCACATTCTGTCCTCAAGGTTCATTCACCTAGTTGCATGCCTCCTGCCTTCATTCCTCCTTGCAGCTGCTCAGGAGTCCTTGTATGCAAACACCACAGTTCCCCCTTCCATTCCTCAGTGGATGTACCCATAGGCCATAAACACCAGAGTGCAAATGTCCATTCGTGTTGACTCTCAGTGTCCCCGCTCTCAGTTCCTCCAGATATATCCCTAGCAACGGGGTTGCAGGATCATATGGCAACCCCACCCCTCGCCTCCTGTGGAACCACCACACTGCCCCCCCAGAGGGGCTGCATCTGTTAGCTTCCCTACCAACAGTGCTTCTCTTTCTCCACATTTTCTCCAGCACTTACATCTCTCTGTTAATTTTTAAACAGTTTTATTCACACATCATATAATCCAACCTAAGCCAAAAATCAACGGTTCCCAGTATAATCATATAGCTGTACCTTCGCCACCACAGTTTATACGAGCCCATTTCCTTTTCTTCCACAAAGTGTCCCATACACCCCCCCAAAGCCCTCTCTTTTTGACATTTAGGTTTGACATATTGCCTTTGTTACATTCAGTGGAAGCGTATTACAATGTTACTGTTGACTATAGACCCTAGCTTGCATTGATTGTATTTTCCCCCTTTATATCATCCCATTTTCAACACCTGGCAGTGTTGACATTCATGTGTTCTCCCTCATGCAAAAACAATCTTATATTTGTATCTTTAATCACCACCCTTGTCCACGCTAGGCATCCCTAAGTTATACCGTCTCAGGCTTTCTCCTTTATCTTTTCTTCTGGTGTCATATGGGCCCCCAGCCCCTCAGCTGCGCTCACGCTCAGCTTCATTCAGCGCGGTGCTGAGGCAGGTTAGGTAGCAAAGGAGGGAGAGGGAAGTGACCCTAAGACCATAACAGAAGTTCCTTTGGGTGTGCACACACCTAGCGCCACCCCCCACCCCCACCCGGACCTAGTCCTTACTGAGGTTGGTGCCTAAAAAGAACCAATGAAAAAATGCATGTCATCAGTCCCTTATGAGCATAGCTAATGGGTGGGCCGGTAGGGAAGGACCCCTCCAAGTCTTATAATGCAAGGATCCTGGCCTCGGAGCACTTCTCCTCCTTAGGAGAATGCCTGCACACAGCCCTTTTCGAGCGTGCGCTTGCACTAGGCATTAAAGTTTTGAGCTGTACACAGTACACAGTCGGTTAGTCTTTGGATTCTTTGGCTGCCCACACTGACTGGTCCCTGAGTCCTTTCCTGCCACTGAGTCAAGCACCTTCACAGCCCCTGATCAAGTTATGAATTTCTCCAAGATCTGAGGCTCTCTAGCATCGAGCTCATTACACTACTTGGCTGTACACACTGACTAGTCCTTGGATTCTTTCCTGAGACTGAGTCAAGACTCTCACGGCGCCAGCCCTTGGTTGAGGTCGTGATTTCTCTGAGACTTTCCGGGCTGTGCAGCTTCCGTACTATTCTAGAAGGTTCTCACTGGTGACCCGGGCCAAGAAGCACAGACCCTGTCACATGGCTTTGCCAACTGGAGGCACAGAGGCCATAACAAAATACCGTTCACCAGGCAGCGTAAAAGAAGAGAAATTTGGGTTTAGGAAATAGAGAAAAAGACGGGCACGTGGGATCTGCGACATCAGAAGGCCGAGCTTTTCGGGGTTGGAACAAGTCCCCTCCGAGTCCAAGGCATTGCTCAATTGTAGCACCATCAACTGCGTGGTCTACTTGGAGAAGCCCGGAAACCACTGCCCGGCCTATCCCGTGCCCTTCTGCTCGCTGATCTGCTTCCGGAAGCACAAAGAACAGTGCGACCCCAAAACTTGTCCTGAGAAAAAAATCAGTTCAGCTGTTCCTGCAAGAAGTATAACGTCTATGGGGAACAGAGACGATGATGCATCTATCACTGAGTTTCTCAATAGAGATGAAGAAGAGTGTTCTAGTTTGCTAGCTGCCGGAATGTAACACACCAGAGACAGATTGGCTTTTAATAAAAGGGGATTTATTTCATTAGTTCTTCAGAGGAAAGGCAACTAACTTTCCACTGAGGTTCTTTCTTACATGGGAAGGGACAGGGTGATCTCTGCTGGCCTTCTCTCCAGGCCTCTGGGTTCCAACAACTTTCCCCAGGGTGATTTCTTTCTGCATCTCCAAAGGCCTGGGCTGAGCTGTGAGTGCTGAGATGAGGTACGCTGAGCTGCTTGGGCTTGCTACGTTGTGCTCTCTCATTTAAGCACCAGCCAATTGAGTCAAACATCATTGGTTGCAGCAGGCACGCCTCCTAGCCGACTGCAGATGTAATTAGCAACAGATGAGGTTCACGTACCATTGGCTCATGTCCACAGCAACAGAAGTAGACACCTTCACCTGGCCAAGTTGGCAACCGAATATAACTACCACAAAGAGGATCGAGTGTCCCTTCAAAATTTGAAGACTCTAGGGGGACCTGCAACATTAAGAAGCTGATTGCTCAATCCACACCTTAGGCAGTTGATAATCAGCTTAGATCAGGGGGACAACTAAAGCAAAGCTCATGAGAGCTTCCGTGCAAGAGCCCTTGTTTGTGGAGATTGTGGACTGCTGTTTAAGTACTGTGGACCCGGCCCCAGAATGAGTCTTCCTAAGATGAATGATTGAGCTACTTGCTGGAACATGTGCTTGACTCCCAAAGCCTGTCCCCTCCTTCTCTCAAGAGATCAGCTAGTGTGGGAAATGGCCCTGCTGGAGCCCTAAGCAAGGACAGGTGACTTTGAAATTCATGTGGTTGTTTTTAAGTGTTGTACTTTAAGAACAGTTAAGATAGCATTTATGTCTGATATTTACCAACTTTGTATACCCATTTGAGTTAAAAAAAAACCTTTCTTATTAAATAAAATCAAGATATGACGGTTCTCGTAAAAAAGAAAAGAAATTTATTTTTTTCACAGTTCTGGATTCTAGAAATGTGAAATGGAAGCATCACAGGGTCACTCTCTTTCAGAAACCTGTGTGTGTGTGTGGGTGGAATCCCTCCTTTTGCATTCTAGCTTCTGGTGTTGGTGGTCGTCTTTGGTGTACCTTGGCTTGTGGCAGCATCCTCTCTGCCTCTGCCTCTGTCCTCATATGGCCTTCTCCCCAGTGTCTGCCTCTGCCCTGCTTCCAATACACCACCCTAACCCAGTTTAGCCCCATCTCAATGACTCACATCTTCAAGGACCCCATTTCCAAATAAGGTCACATCCATGGGACCAAAGGGTTAGGACTTCAACATTTCCATAATATTCCATCCATAGCAGTGCCTGCATGGGCTTTCTTTGACCTGCTCAGTGTTTCAAATAGCAATTTGAATGCCCCTACCCCTACCCCACGTCCCAGGTTCTGGCAGCCTCCTCCCAGCTTGGCTCTTCTCACCAGGGAAGCTGGGCTAGGCCACCTCGAGGCTGCCCTGGCTCAGCACCCAGCCCTGGTCCAACCAGCTGTGGCCAGACAGAGGTGTCACTCCCAGTCAAGGCAGCATGACCATTGTGGGGCTGAGGCTGGGGGGCCACTGGGGCCCCTCCAAATTGGTGAGGCATTGACAACGTCTAGCACACCCAGGGCTGCAGTGAGGTGGGTGTGGGGGAAGCAGGGTATGACACATGTCACATGCTCTGCATGCAGGAGAATCCTAGCCAGTGCTAACAGCCTCCTACCCATAGGAGGGTCAGCAACTTGAGGGTCACGACTAGGCTTCCATCTCCCAAGTGTTTGCTGATGGAAACTGGCTGCTTCGGTGGAAATCTGGGCCTGCTGGCAGAGTGGCGTGAAGACTGGAGAGGTGTCAGTGGCTGGAGATAGTGTCAGGAGAGGGACAGGCAGGTGCAACCCAACAGCTCTAGTGTGTCAAAAGCCAGGTGCATCCTCATCTGATGGGAAATTTGGGCTGGGAAGGAGCCCCATCATAACAACATCTGAGGGAAGTGTCCTCTCTCTGCAAAACATCATCCACTGCTTAGCCCAGCCCTGACCTTGCTCTAGAAGATGGGTGCACCAGCACCCTGCCCTGTGGGGGTGTATGCCTTCTTGGCCCCAGATGGGGCTGATGGGTCTAGAGAGCTTTTGGGGTGCAACTGACAACAGTCTTTGAAGATGAAGAAGGAGAAGGGACCTAGCAAGTGTTGGGCCCCTCTCATCCTGTTCTTGGGGGCCTTTCCCCACCAGTCCCAGCCAAAGGGTGCAGCTGGGCCTAGTGGTCTGTGCAAAACCCTCCCACAACCTCAATTACCACTTTTCCCAGTGTTTGAGTTTCCCAGCCACTAAAACAAATACCGTGCAATGGGGTGGCTTAAACAACAGAAATACATTTGCTCATGATTTTGAGGCTAGAAGTCCAGAATCGAGGTGTCAGCAAAGCAATGCTCTCTTCCCAAAGACTGGCATTCTGGGTGTTATAGTTTGCTAGCTGCTGGAATGCAATATACCAGGAACGGAATGGCTCTTTAAAAGGGGAATTTAGGGCGGGTCACGGTGGCTGGGCAGGCAAGAATGCTTGCCTGCCATGCCAGAGGACCCGGGTTCGAGTCCTGGTGCCTGCCCATGTAAAAAACAAAACAAAAAAACATTAAAAGGGGAATTTAGTAAGTCGCCTGTTTACAGTTCTAAGGCCAAGAAAATGTCTCAATTAAAACAAGTCTATAGAAATGTCCAATTTAAGTCATCCAGAGAAAGATACCTTGGTTCAAGAAGGGCGACGATGTTCAACATTTCTCTCTCTGCTGGAAGGGCACATGGCAAACATGGTGGCGTCTGCTGGCTTTCTCGTAGCTCTACCTAAAGGGGACTCTCTCCAAAATGTTTCCTCTTTGAAAGGATTCCAGTAAGCAACTCCACCTTCAGTGGGTGGAGACACACCTCCATCTAAATCATCTAATCAAAAGTTACCACCCACAATTGGGTGGGTCACATCTTCATGGAAACAATCAAAATGCTCCCACCCAGCAATATTGAATGAGGATCAAAGGGCATGGCTTTTCTGGGGTCCACCACAGATTCAAACCAGCACACTGGGCTAGCTGTTGGCAGTCCTTGGCCATGGCTTTTCTATCACATGCTGATGTCTTCTCCTTTTTCCTCCATTGACTTCCATTGATTTCCAATTTCTTGCTCTCCCCATGGCTTCCCTCTGTGGCCTTCTCTATCAGCTCTCCAGTGATAGGTTTAAGACCCAGCATGACTCAGTTGGCCACACTATAACTAAAGTTAACCTCATCATAGGATGTTGTTTACAATGGGCTTGGGTTCATGCCCACAGGAATGGATTAACAACATGATATTTTCTGGGGTACATAATTCAATCCCCAATACCCAGGAACATCCAAGTCTGGACTCTAGGCCTGATCTCTTTCCAAGATCCCAGACTTGGGCAAATTTGGGCATTTCACCCAGATCCCTCCTGAGGCACCTCAACTCCCAATTCCAGATGCCCCCCTCTCATCTGCCTCATTTAGTGAGAGCAGCATTCTTCCTGCAAAGCAGGCACAGGTGCTATCCCTGTTCCCAGGTGAGGAAGCAGCACAGAGAACTTAGATAACCTGCACAGCTTGTAAGGGAGGGTTTGAACCTAGCACTCGGGCCTCAGCACATACTCTCTTAGGTGTTAAGTTAAATGGCCCCTGTAGAATGAAACCAGAAGGAAAGATAGACGATAAAGACTGAGATGGTATAATCTAAGAATGCCTGGCGTGTACAAAGATAGTGACTGTATTTACTAGTTAGGGTTCTCTAGAGAAACAGAATCAACAGGGAACACTTGCAAATATAAAATTTATATGTGTCTCACGTGAATGCAGGAATGCAGAGTCCAAAATCCACAGGGCAGGCTGTGAAGCTGACGATTCCAATGGAGGGTCTGGATGAACTCCACAGGAGAGGCTCACCAGCCAAAGTAGGAATGAAACCTGTCTCCTCTGAATCCTCCTTAAAAGGTTTCCCGTGATTAGATTAAGCATCACTCATTGCAGAAGACACGCCCCTTTGGCTGATTACAAATGGAATCAGCTGTGGATGCAGCTGCGTGATCATGATTTAATTCTATGAAATGTCCTCATTGCAACAGACAGGCCAGCACTTGCCCAACCAGACAAACAGGTACCACAACTTGGCCAAGTTGACACATGAACCTGACCATGACAGTGACTAAATGTACAATTAAAAAAAATGTGTTTGTATGAGGAAGAACAAAGGAAAATCAATATTTCAGGGTGCTAAAAATAGATAGTAATTCATATTTTAAAACTTTAATTTATGTGTGAGACTAAAGCAAAAAATGTTTATTTGGTACAAAATTTGTATTTTGACTAGTGAATTTCCTAATATATGTGGACAGTTTAATTGAACACCATAGGTACGTGGAATCTTGACTAGGGCATGAGAGTTTGTAGGTTTGTCAAGAGTGATGCCCTGATAAATTCCAGAGTGATTTGAACAGTGAATAAAAAAGTATTTGCAAAGTCCCCTTGGGGGAATGGCGAGAAAGGGGGAAAATTCAACTTCCCCATGTGGAGAATTCCTGATATTCTCACAAGCAGTGGGGACAAACAAAGCAAGAGGCCAAGCCCTTAATCTTGGGGTTTGTTCATATGAAACATCCCCACAAAGGATAGACTAAGCCTACTTAAAATTAGGCTTAATTTAGACTCTTAGGCCTAAGAGTCACCCCTAAGAGAACCTCTTTTGTTGCTCAGATGTGGCCTCTCTCTCTCAGCCTACACCCCAAGCAAACTCACCATCCTCCCCTTCTCTACGTGGGACATGACTCCCAGGGGTGTAAACCTGGCAACATGGGACAGAAATCCTAGAATGAGCTGAGACTCAGTATCAAGGGATTGAGAAAACCTTCTCAACTGAAAGGGGAAAGAGAGAAATGAGACCAAGTAAAGTGTCAATGGCTGAGAGATTTCAGAGTCAAGAGGTTATCCTGGAGGTTATTCTTAAACATTATATTGATGTCACGTTTTTAGTTAAGGTATATTGGGGAGGCTGGAGGGAAGTGCCTGAAAATGTAGAGCTGTGTTCCCATAGCCATGTTTCTTGAGGATGATTGAATAATGATATAGCTTTCACATTGTGACTGTGTGATTGTGAAAACCTTGTGTCTGATGCTCCTTTTATCTACAGTATGGACAGATGAGTAAAACGTGGATTAAAAATAAATAAATAATGGGGGAAACAAATGTTAAATTTAGTAGATTGAAATGCTAGTGATCAATGAAAGGGAGTGGTAAGGGGTATAGAAAAAAATGGGGGAAACAAAGGCTAAAATAAATTGAGTAGATGGAAATACTAGTAGTCAAGGAGAGGGAGGGGCAAAGGGTATGGTATGTATAAGTTTTTTTCCTTTTTTCTTTTTCTGAATTGAAGTAAATGTTCTAAGAAATGATCATGGTGATGAATATACAACTATGTGATGATATTGTGAGTTATTGATTATATACCGAGAATGGAATGATCATATGGTAAGAATGTTCATGTTTGTATGTTATGTTTAAAAATTTTTTTTTTAATTATTAAAAAAAAAAGGCCCCTGTAGACAGCCATTCTCCTATCTCCTGCATCCCTCTTCCTCTCTCTAAGCCTCTGTTAGAGTGCATCACCTCCTTTCCATCTCTACTTCAGCCAGCCAGCTTCTCCTGGGGAACTCATTAAAAACCTTTATTGGAGTTCTCAGCTTGCAGCCTACCCTATGGAATTTGGATTTGTCCATCCCTACAATTGTGCAAGACCATTCTTATAGAAATCTCATATTTACAGATTAATATAGCTTTGGTACCGAGAGTGGGGTAAAAGCCCTCCATCCTCTGTTTCCAAACCTCTTCTCCAGCCTCCCACTCTCTACCACCTCCACTCCCTACCACCTCCACTCCCTAAGCCCCAGAGGCTGCCCCATGGCAGAAGTCCCCACTGTCCCCTGGACAGTCCATGTTCATGCCTTCTACACTCTCTGGTACCTCTGCCTGGGATGCCCCTCCCCGAGATCAGACCAGAAAACTCATACACATCCCTCAAGGCCCAGCTGGGGGAACACCTCCTCCAGAGTGCCTTCCTGGACTTCTCAGCTGGGACCAGTGACTCCTTCTTTTGGAGGCCTTTCACACCCTCTGCGGAGCCCTCATCAAGCCTCATCACAATTTACATTCTGCTTCCCCTGACCTTGGGAGCAGGGGTCACAAATTCTTTGCTTCAGGGTCTCAGGACCCAGCCAGGGCAGGTGTCTTACAAATGGTGGCCAAAGGAATGAATCCCCGCCTAGGGTCTATCTCGGTTATCAGTCATATCTTGAGTCAGCTTCTTCTTTGGTATCTGTATTAGAGCTCTCCAAAAAAACACCCGATGGCAATGTTGAGCTCCCCAGAAGCTGGCTGCCTGAAGTAGAGATAGAAATTCTTTCTGACTGCTGAAATCACCGGTTCTCCTGATTGCGTAAGATTCCTCTCATTGCTGAAGGCAGCCTCCTTTGTTGACTGTAGATGCAATCAACCACTGATGCAAATCAACTGCCTGATGACATCAGTTCACCAAAGGCCTTTATAGTAACCATCAGGCCTGTGTTTGCTTGACCAAACAACTGGGCATCATAACCCAGCCAAGCTGACCTGTGAACTTCACCATCCCAGTAGCAAAATCACCTTTGGCTTCTTAGCAGCTGCCTTGTTCCCAGCAGGAAGGATAGGAGATGGGCAGCAAGGAGACAGGAGGTAGGAGGGCTGGTGCCTATAAAGCTAGATGACCCTTGCTCTTCTTTGGGCTGGGCAGGATGGAACAAGCATGCAGGGAGGCAGAATTGGCCAAGATGTCACAGCCCTGCCCAGGCTGCTTCCTTCTCCGAGCCTAGATTTCCGAGGAGCCACCCGAGAGAGGCAGAGGAGGCCACGAGAGCCCAGGGGCAGATGGAGGCGGGAGAGCGGGGTTTGTCCCTTCAGCCAGATGTCCTCCCAGGAGCACCGGGCTTCCTGCGGGTCAGTACGCCCCAGCCATGGTGTGGCCTGGGGGGCCTGGACAGGGCGGCCCATCAGACCCTGCCCTTCTCGGGCCCGTGTCATCCCACCTGTCAAATGGGATCGATCATGCCCAGCCCTCCCAGCTCAGGGAGGCCCACAGAGCTCAAAGCACTTTGGAAATAAAGACTCTGGCGAACATATCATACAAATGAATGGGCTTGTTATTGGACCCCGGAGCGGGGTCAGAGGAACCAAAAAGGGGGAGGAAATGCTTGGGGCTCCTGCCCTGCACCCCAAGAAGCAGGCAGTGAGCAGGAGGAACAGCACCGACAGGGAGTGGGGAGGGGGACTGGGTCCTGGCTGTATCACCGGTGACTCGCCCTCCCCCCTGCCCCGGTCTCCCTTTCCTCGCCTGCACAGTGCGGGGAGCATAAGACCTGCCCGGCTCCTTCCCAGGGTCCCAGTGAGGCTCACGTGAGAGAGGACGTATGGGAGAGCTTTGTAAACTGTAAAGTGCAGTGCACACATGCAGGCTAACCTGGGTACTGGGACCCAGCCCCACCCAATGGGGGCTTTGGGGAAGGGATGCGGTGGAGTGTTGGCAATGAAAACACTGATGGAGGCCAAGTGGGGGATCCTTTGAGCAGCCTCAGCCTCAGATCCCCAGTGCCTGTTCCTCCTTCCCTTACTGCCCCTGATACCGTCTTCCCGAGGTCAGAGACTCAACTGCAGAGCCCCTGAGGCGGGCAGGGGGCTGGGGGTGGGGCAGGGGGCTGGGGGTGAACCTGTGGGTGGGACCCCAGCAGCCAAGCCCTCTGCAAGGTCCGCAGTGACCAGCAAGCATATTTCTTATGATTATAACAGATGCCATCCTGCTGGGGAGGCAAAGGCACTGGCCAGGGCCCTCTCTTCCCTGGCTGCCTTCCAGCCAATGAGCTTTTCTGCTCGTCCAAATAAAGTCCGTCCTGCTGCCGTGCCAGCTCTGTTCCTGGGGGACGGTGAGCATGACCCATGGTGAACCAATTCTTCCTCTCGACAACTCGTGTGGCCGCCTCCTGGCACCCCCCCAGCCGAGGGACCCCAGCTCCGCAGAGGCCTGAGCCCCGCCGGCCACTCCTCCTGGCTGGATTGAAGCTGCAGGGAGAACCCCGGAGGGGCTGCTTCAGAGCAGAGCCTTGAAGAGGAAGGAGAGGGAAGCCCCGCAGGAGAGTCCCAGGGCCAGGAAGAAGGTCATAAGGGCACCGGCCACCTCCTTCTCATGCGGCAGCACTTGCCTATAAGGACACGGGAAGAGGCGCTGTCAGGAGCCGCCACGCTTGGCCCAGCCCCGGCCCGCTGCCCCCTGCCCCTCCTCGCGACAGGACACCCCGAGTTCTAGTCCAGCCTCTGACCCAACTTCCTGGACCACCGCCAATAGGTCCTCCTTCTCTCTGGGCTTCAGTGCCCCGGCCCACAAAATGAGGCCACCGGATCGGGACAACTCCTTGGGGCCTTTGGGGTCTAGCGTTATAAGGTTATGGATTCCATCGTCCTCCCTTTGGGCAAAATGTCCACAGCCTGGCCCTCCCTGCCACTTTTACCCTTTCTGGGTTCTCAATTCCACTCTCCAAAAGGAAACAGCCCATGAACCCCGTTCCTTGACCAAAACCTTAGTTCCCCTTTGGTTGAGAATCACGGAACTAGATGGGACCTAAGGGATGACAGGACGAGCCCATTTATTTACAGATGGGGAAACTGAGGCCCAGAGAGTCACCGGCATGCCCCAGGTGGCTCAAGGCCTCAGAACCAGCGCCTGGTCTCTCAGCTGCTGGCCCGGGATGTGCCCAGGAGTTAAGGCCTGACCTGACCCGACAGGGTGGGCCCGACGGGGTGGCGCTGGCGGGGTCCGAGGCATCTGGGAGCTGGCCTGGCGGGCAGCAGACGGGTCCCCGGGGCCTCTCCCAGGAGCCAGCCCACCCCACCCCCACCCCCCTAGCCCCAAGCCAACCCTCCCCGCCCAGACCTGGGCGCCAGGCACATGGTGAGGGACACCAGGTAGCCATTGGACACAGCAAAGAGGAGCATGAAGGTGATGAAGTAGGCGTCCTGGGGGAAGAGGATGGGCAGCCGCGATCTCCTGGGCACGTGGCACAGCATAAACAGCGGGACAAACAGGAAACGCAGGCACACCAGCAGTGGCAGCAGCCGGCTGTCCTCGTCCGGCTGCGGCAGAGGTTGGGGTGAGCGGCGGGGGAGGGGTCCCCTGGGAGCCGGGTCTCTGCTCTGGGGGAGGGGGTCCCCTTGGGACACCCACAGAATAGAGCCCTAGATCACTTCCCTGGACCTGCTCTGACCCGCGTGAGCCACTGAGGACCCAGTGCTGGGGCTTCTAGAGAACAAGGGGCTGGGCCCAGGCCACCCAGCCATCAGCGATGGGCCTGGGGCTGCTCGGTGCCCCTCCGGGTCTCTAGCCTGTCTCTTCGTGGCAGAACCGGAAGAGGCCTTGGGCTGCATCTGCGGTTTTCAAACTCAGTTCCTCAGAGCACCCCCGGGGGTTCCACAGACTCCTCTGGGGGCAGATGGGGTCATTGCGTGGCACTGGAAGTAGGGGATCGAGGCCCCATTCTGGCTGGGACCAGAGAAGCTTCTCTTTGGTCTGCTTTACTTATTGTGGCTGCTTAGAAGATTTCATTTAAAGAAATACCACCTTGGTTAAATAAAAGCCATGCAGGGCAGAGTTCCTGCCTGCCATACTGGAGACCCAGGTTCAATTCCCGGTGCCTGCCCATGCAAAAAAAAAGCAATGCAAACGCTAGGAATTTTGCCTAATCCCTCACTTGGTGCAGGAACCTCTGAGCGCTAAGGGCTGGACACTTGGGAGGCAAAAGTCAAGTGGATGTGGCTTCTGCTTTCAGGGTGCTTACAGTCTAAGCCCTGGTTTGCACACATCTTGCAGCCAGCTGTCCTATTCCAAGACCACTTGGACTGTTGGAAAATTACCCTTCTATGCTCTTCAGTGCCATCAGAACCCTACCTGCTCTCTAGAACCCGCCCATCAGCCCAGGGCAGGTGTGCTCACCCACAGAAAGTAAGAGGTCAGGCTCCGTCCCAGACAGTCCATGATGTTGAAGAGAAGGAAGCAGCAGATGGGGTTGAAGAACCGACCTGGGAGGGACAGAAGGGGGCCTTCATCCCAGCGCCCAGCCCTCGCTCCTGCTCCCTGTCACTCCCCCGTCTCCTCTGCCCCCTTCTGCACCCGCACACTCACTCCACTTCCCGGGACTGGTGGAGCTGGTCACCATCGCCGTGATAGCAGGAAAGACTGAAAGGGTGACCGCGAAGACCAGCACAAGGCACAGTGCCATCAGCCAGATCTGGGAGCCAGAGGCAGGGCCGCGGTGAGACAGAGCCGGCCCCGGGGCCCTGCACGCAGCCCCCACCTTCCCGCCTGAGCCCGGCTCCAGCAGAAGGGCCCCTGGCCCATTCGCACCCCATGATCTCGGAGTGGACAATGGGAGAACTTAGGCCACGGTTCCCTTCTAAGAGTCTCTGGGGAGCAGCTCTCTGTTCCCCAGAGCGGTGGTTGGGAGCTATGTGTCCAAGGCCAACCTTTCGGAGGACAACTAAAATGGAAGGTTTTCCTGGCTTCTGGGGCTCCTCTGGCTCCAGCTCTGGCTCCTTCTCCTTCTCAGAGTCAAGATTCAGAGTCAGGGCTGCCTTCTGGGGGCTGTTGGGAATCCCGTTTTTCTCATCTGGGGGAAGAGGGGAGGGCAGAGTCATGGCCTGTGACTCAAATTTCCCGACACCCAGGGCTGATGGAGGGGAATTCCCAGCAGTTAAAACAAGTGATCCTCCTCCAGGCCAGAGAGCAATAGAAGAGAGAATAATAAATACCAGAAATAGTCACAGCCACTATTTCATGAGCACCTTAGATCTCAATGCCATGACTCTCTGAATGAAGGTTCAGAGGGGTTAAGCAATTTGCCTGAGGCCACACAGCTTGGATGTTATAAAGCCAGGACTCAAACCGAGATGTATCTGGATCCAGAGCTTGCATGCGTGAAGCTCTACTGCCTCCCCATTTTACAGAGGAGGAAACTGAGGTCCAAAGGGCAGCAGGACAACTTTAATCCCAATGACTTCCCTTTATGACCTTCTGCCTCTGCTCCCTTGAGCCTATGAGGAGTGGGGCTGCAGTTGGGGACAAAAGGGAAAGGCCTCCCAGAGGAGGGGAGGTGGCTCTGCCTTCCTCTTCCCCAGTGGGGACCCCAGAGCTCACCAGCCGGGAGGAGCTCAATTTTGGTCTCCAGCTCATGAGCTTGGGCTTGGGATGGTTTCTTGGCCAGGTAGTAGCGGGCAAACTCCTGCAGAAGGAGGGAGAGCATTGGCCTGGCCTGGCTTGGGCCCAGGTGTTTGGATCTCTCCCCACACCACTGGCTTAAAGGCTGGGATTCCCCAATGGCTGAGACCTTTAGGGTCTCAGTTCCCCTCCATCTCCCCTGGCCTCTCTCAGGGCCCCAGATTTCAGGGCTCTATCTCCCCAACTGCAAGGGCCCAGACAGGCTCACCAGGTGGGGCAGGCTCAGGTAACACACGATGGACATGAGGATGCCCACACAGGGTGTGATGAAGTAGCCCAGGGCAGAAGTCTGGGCATCCACGCCACCTGCGACAGAAATTCCAGCTGCAGAGGAGAGGTGGCCTGGACCCACCAGCTCCCCGGGGCCTCCAACTCTGGTACCACTTCTCACAAGGCATTTCTCATATACACCTCCCAGGCTGTTCCACTCCTTCCTCCACTGAAAACCTCAGGGATCTTCTGCAAGGCCCAGACCAGTCCTACACTCTTCCCTCTTTTCTGGTCCTTTCTGTTGAGTACCTATCATGAGCCAAGAGCCTTCTCTTATGGAATGTTCTTTGCGATCTAAGGAGGGAGCTGCGATGCAACCTCATGGGTAGGGAAACTGGAGTGCAGGGAGGTTAAATGCCTTGTCCAATGCCCCCAGCTACTGAGCAGCAAAACTAGGATTCAAATCAAACCGACCTGAATCCCAAATCCATCCTCCATCCCCAACCTCAACCTGGTACCTCACAGCAGGGCCAAGCACAGGAATCCTGTCCCTGGTGCCAAGTTAGCCCAATCCTCGGCCCTCACTGCAGAACCCAAGGGCCCTGCTCCCCAGCCCCAAAACCAGTGCCCAACACCCCATCGCCCGCCCCACCTCCCCGACCCTGGAGCCCAGACATCTCACTCCCGGCAGCCTTCTCCCTTCCTCGAAGCCCAAGGACCTACCCCTGCCCTCCAGTTACCCAAGTCCACTCACTGGCCATGGACAGGAGCATGGCAAGGGCAGCGGAGATCCCTGCCAGGCCCTGGCCGCTGAGGAAAAGCGTGCTGTAGGTAGAGGGCATGGTGCCCAGCTGCCCGAAGAGACTGCCCTGCAGAACTGCACCGAAGGCTGTGGAGGGATGGGGGTGGGGCCGCCGCTCAGCGAGTCAGGCCTCAGAGGCTTCCTGGAGGAGGTGTCACCGGGTGCGGTAGGGACTCTGGGACTAGGTCGGGTGGTGTGAGTTTCCTGGGGACTGTGCCACTCTGCTGCCACCTCCCCTCTTCCCACCCCATTCATTGTTCTTCTGAGGTGCAGCCAAATGGGTCTCTGGGGCTGGGGTCTAAGAGCCTGTCTTAAATCATTATGGGAGCTGGGCAAGAGACTTCCTCCCACTGGACCTCAGATTCATCATCAGGGACGTGGGTCATAATGACACTGTCTTCCCTTCTTAGATCTGTGGGGCCCTTCCATTTACAAGGAAGAGGCTGGGCTGAGGCACTGGGGAGGGTGGGGGTGGGGGACCGAGGTCCTCACAATTGATGAACCAGATGGAAGCCATGGTGATGGAGAAGAAGGTCCCAGGGCTCATGTCCACCTTGACCAGCGCTGCCGTCAGGGCAAAGAGAAGCAGGATGGCCAGCAGGCTGCCCAGAATCCGCACGGTCTCAGGGATGCTGCTTGGAAGGGAGCGGAATGAGCCTAAGCCGGGCCCAGATCAGAGGGGAGAAGGCAGGCTAGAGGTCCAGGCTGGGGCTGGGTGGTGGCAGCTGGGGGGACATGCAGGGGGAACAGAGGGAGAATGGGAGGTCTCCCCTGAGCCCAGAAGAAACCTGCCTCTGCAGGGGGGGAGGG
>PVIY010047560.1:0-17786 GCA_004026745.1 Myrmecophaga tridactyla | reverse complement strand
GTTTTATTCTCTAGAAAATCCTCATTGACACACTTGGTACAGATATAAGAAATACTTTTCTTTTTTTCTTATCTCTTTTATTCTGACTATCCTTTTATCCAAAGCACTTTAATTCCATCTTGTGAACTATGACAAAGCAATGTTTTCTAGATTGTAGTATATGCACTAGGTTCTGATAATGTTGCTTTTGTATGGGAAATACTATTATGTAATAGAACTGCTGGATAGATTTAACCTGTTTGTTAATTTGCTTGTAGGGGTTATTTATTTTTGTTTCTTAAATTTGATGAATACGGGGTTTCTATTGGGATGTTCTTATGTATCTGTGGATCCTCTGGAAAATTAAAAAATGAGAGCATTGCAGCTTTGGAGGTGCTGATGGGGCCACACCCCTTTAGTATAAGACAGTTAGGCTGTGGCTCCCTCTAATCCCTGATGAGGCCCTCTACCCAAATCTGAGAAGACAAAATGGGGAAAGGGACATATACTTGTACATTGATTTTGCACTTTATTCATGAGAAAGCAGAGAGGAAATTCATTTTGAAGTACTCAAACTTCCCTGTAGGAAAGGTATGTTAGTTTGCTAACTGCCTGAATGCAATATACCAGAATTGGAACAGCTTTTACAAAAGGGGAATTTAATAAGTTACAAGTTTAAAGTTCTAAGGAAGTGAAAGTATCTAAATTAAGTCACCATCAAGAGTTTCCTTCACTCAAAAAGTGCTGATACTGTCTGAAACAGCTCTGTCAACTGGGTAGTCACGTGTCTGGCATCTGCTGGTCTCTTGCTCCTGAGCTCTGTTGCTTTCAGCTTCTCTTCCTGCAGGGGTTCCTCACTTTGCTTCTCCAGGACTGGCTTTCATATATTGGCTTCTCTTGGCTCTCTCCAGATCCTGACTTGCTTAACATCTCATGGCAATATCTGCTGAGCTTCAAGCATCTCCAAACATCCGTATCTCTGTTTTCTGCCTGTCAGCTCTGCTCTGAAGTTTCTGTCTGCTCTGTCATTTCTCTGCTGGCCCTGATGTTTCTGTCATTTTTTGCTCCCTCCAAAATGTTTCCCCTTCTAAAAGATTCCAGTAAACTAAAGACCCACCTGGAATGGGTGGAGTCACATCTCTATCTAATCAAAGGTTATGTCCATAGTTGGGGGCATCAATCTCCATGGAAATAATCTAATCAAAAGTTTCCAGATGCAGTGTTGGATTGGGATTAAAAGAAAGATTGGATTACGGTTGGAACATGGCTTTTCTGGGTTACATAATATTTTTAAACCATCACAACAGGAATGATTTGACAGTAGAAAGAAGTTGCATTATTAAATATTTAAACATTTTCTGATATATATGTATGTTAAATGTTTTGACCTCCACTGTCATCTTTTGCTTGTTGTATTGCTCTATCAATTAAACCAGTCATCAAAGAGGTAGATGATTTGTGCAAAGACATGCCCTGGCAAATGGTAGAGAATCTGGGTCTTCTATGTTCAAACCTCAAGCTCCTCTATTCTACCACACAGCAACTGCACTTCTATAAGAGGGATATTATTTCGATTTGCTAGAGCTGCTAAAATGCAACATACTAGAAATGGGTTGGCTTTTACAGTGGGGATTTATTAATTGACAATTTACAGTTCTTAGGCCATCAAAAGCATGATACCTTCACTCTGTAGAAAGGCTGCCGGCATCCAGGATGCCTCTGTCACATGGGAGGGCACATGGTCAGAGCCTGCTGCTCCTTCTCTCCTGGGTCTTGTTGCTTTCAGCTTCTGGCTTTAGCAGCTTCCTCTCTGAGCTTCTGTGGCCCTCTCTTAGCTCTCCAGGGCTTTTCTCTGAACTTCCTAGGATTTGCTTCTCTGAGCATCTCTTAATTTCATCTCTTATAAAGGACTCCAGGAAAAGGCTTAAAACCTTGGGGCAACTCCTCAATTGAAATAACCTAACCAAAAGGTCTCTCCTACAATAAGTCAGCACCCACAGGACTGGATTAAAAGAACATGGCCTTTTCTGGGGTACATAACAGCTTCAAACTACCACAGATATATAAAACTTCCAATAGGTAACACTAAGGGGTTAGTAATTGGGATTCAGAAACTTAGTATTTACTTTTATCTAAAGTAGACACTCCACACAGTTACTTTCTATTGAGTTACTATGTTTATCGCCTTCACAGCAATTATCAGTGTCAGTAACTATCTTTTTTACTTTTTCAGTATCTGAAAAAGTTAGATTGTAAACTCCATTAGATTGTAAACTCCATTTTCTGTCTAATTGACTGCTGCATTCTCAGTA
Organism: Myrmecophaga tridactyla; assembly: GCA_004026745.1. Classification (NCBI taxonomy): domain Eukaryota; kingdom Metazoa; phylum Chordata; class Mammalia; order Pilosa; family Myrmecophagidae; genus Myrmecophaga; species Myrmecophaga tridactyla. The sequence continues at coordinate 15,495 of PVIY010047560.1, read as the reverse complement.
TGTTCCAAGTTCCCATACATAGTAGATGACCAGTAAATAAAGTTGAATGAACGAATGAATGGATTTATTATTGATGGCTGTGACCAAGGTTTGTTGGATCATTGCAACTGGAGCCAAGTTGCAATGTGGAACAGAACTAATTCATTATATTATAAGTAGAGCATACTCCACACTTTCTCTAAAAAGAGGTAGGAGAGAATGTGCCTTCAATCTGGGATCTGTTCTTTCTTCTCACTCCTTCCCTTCCCCTCTCTCTCTCTCTTTCTCTCTCCTGCACCCTCTGTCTCTCTCTGATTGTCTCTCATTCACTAATAAAAGGTGTAGAATCCCAAAGCATCCTATGAACTATGAATAACATGGTATTGCTTGGAGTTCCTTCTTGGAAGGAAGAACTAGAAGTTCCTTGCTTCTCTTAGTTCCTTAGTTAAGTCAACAAGAATAAAGAAATATTATTACTGATTCACACTATGGGAAACAGAGGATTTCTCTGTGAAGAGGTGGTCACTGAACCAGAAGCACCAAGCTACTATGGATAAAGAAAGCCATTCTCTGTGCATATCATGGCATCACTGAAAACAAGGATGTAACAGATAGGCAGGTGGGAAACTTGAGAGACAAACACAAAAGGAGAGTTGAATGTCAGGCCCTGGGTACAATGCATCTTCCTACATTTTTAATGAAAAGCAATGGTGGACAACTAAGAAAAACAGTGTTTTATTTGGTCTATGCCAGTCTTCAAGGTGTATGTTATTTCTGTGTTTAGATTCTTCTGTCTCTTCTATCAGATTATTTAACCCATACTTCTTTAAAAGATGGCTATTTTATAGTGTAATTCATTGTGGCAATTTTTGTGAGATATTCAAAGATATATTAGATATAGTCTCTGCCATCAGCAAGATGCCATTCAGCATCTGACTAGGGAGATAAAACATAGACATGACATGCTTCCCTAATAATATAGTACAATATGAATCTGCTTGTCCATTGAGGACAGAGGGATGAGAGGAGTCAGGTAAGGCTTCACAATGGAGGCAAAACCCAAGCTGGCCTTCAAAGGATGACCATGAATTAATGATTAATGAACTAACCAAATAATTTTGAAATTTATAGTCACCATGCTAGAAGAAATAGTTTCTTCCTTCAAAGAGGTCACAGTGTACTTGAAGGAGATAAATAACAGTACTAAAGTGTTACAGATGCTGTGATGGAGTTATGTACATGGTACAGAGGGAACACAGGGGAGGATGTGGTTACTTTTCCCAGGATGGGGAAGGTGGTCAGAAAAATATTTTTGCATGAAGTATTGCTGGGCTGAATAGCTCAATAAAAAACATTTCTTTTAAAGAATATGTCCTAAAAAACAATGGGTGGTATATTGTTTAAGTTTTAACCAGTCCCCTTATCTTAAACAGAAAAGACTTAATAATGCAGGGAGATCGGTCTTAACATATCATTGAAAGGGATGAAGAATCAGGCTGTAGGCTGTACCTCTAGGAAGTATTCCTACAGAAACAGTCCAGAGAAGAGAACTGACTTGAGCTTCTTCATTTGGCAGTCTTAGGACAGCAAAAGAAGACAAGCACCAAAGTGTTAGTGTATGGATGTGCTTGCACCACATCTGCCAGTGTCCCATTGATGAAAGCAAGTTGCACAGCCTCCCCCAGAGTCAATGAAGAAAGGGACTACCCAAAGGCATGGATACAGGAAGATGGGATTCAATTGGAAGTATTAAATGCCATATCTTCTACAGATGGTATTGAGCAGATTTCTGTCCAGTTGAACAATTTCCAAAGTGGAGGACAATCATAGACTCTGCCTTCATCCTCTCCTATAGAACACTTTATCAATGATTTGGACAAGGGAAATGAAATATTGTTGAAATTCTGGCCATGATATAAAACTATGAGAAATAAAACAAAGCCAGAAGCTGATTTTGGCAGTTTCGATCACCTGGCCAAAACTAATAAAGCACAATTTATTCATGTAAAGTGAAAACTTCTACATTTATGTTACTAAAACAAATTATGGTCAAGCAGAACAGAAAGCTATATGGAAACTACATGGAGGTTTTTATTTGATCCCAAATTTGTGAAGCTAAAGTGACTGAGATGAATTAATGAAAATATAATTCACAGATAATGAAAAGTAAGAGAACCCCAGGACCAAGCGTTTTCAAATATTCAGTTTATTTCTGCATGGAAATTTGTAGAAGGATATGGAACCAATGAAAATCTAGAAGAAGGTGAGTGATATGATTATATTATTTAAATATAATCTCCTTGGAGAAAAAGTTGTGGACTACTTGTCTTGGAGAAAAGAGAACTGGAAACTTTGATATGAAATCTTTCCTAATACATTTGCACAGCTGTCATGCAGAAGAGAACTCTAGAGGGTAAAAAATAGGACCAATGGAGGAAGTTTTTGGTAGATAATCTATAGCTCAAAATAAGGTATAGTGCTTTAAAATTGAGTTGCCCAACAAGGAATGGTATGTCTTATGAGTTAATAATCTCTCTGCTAGAGGTTACATATACTCCAACTAGCAGAACAAGGTTTGAACCAGGAGAGTGGCATGGTGTAAAGAGGCCTTAGTCTTTGGATTCCTAAATACTTGTTGTTCTCACCCTGGATCTCTCTCTCTCTCTCTCTCTCTCTCTCTCTCTCTCTCTTGATTAGCTACTTTAGTTCCATTTCTGAAAAGTGGAGACAATGATACCAGGGGTTATTGACAAAATTGAGATAATCTATAGATTAGTATATAGTAGGTGCCCAAAAAATGTTGGTTTTTCTCTCTTCATCCAGGCCCAGAACATGAAGTTGACTTAGTTGTTATGGCTTTATTTTCAATAAGACAGCAGCCTTCATTTTTTCTGGCTGTCCCAGTAAGAGGGTCCATATGTCTTAGTTTACTGAGGACATTCCTGGCTTATTCCAGTTGTCTCAGCATAATTATTAATATCATCTCATTTCTCTCTCAAAATTGTCCTGATTCAAGCAATTAGTCATAGGATTGTCCAACTAGAACCTTCTTAGTGCCTTCCTTAGGGCATCTTTCAGTTCCTTGTTCCTCATACTATAGATCAAGGGGTTTAAAATGGGGGTGATGAAAGTATAAACCACAGACACCATCCGGCCCATTTCAGGTGAGTATCTGGAACTGGGGGACAAATATATAAAGCTGGTGCAACCATACTGCAAGAGGACCACTATGATGTGAGAGGAGCAGGTGGAGAACGCTCGGTGGTGCCCTTCTGTTGATCGAATCCGTAAAATAGCTGCCAAGATGAAGCCGTAGGAGACAGAGATCAATGAAAGGGGGACGCTTAGGACAATGAAGCTGATGATATACAGGGCAGTCCTGTGAACATGTGTGTCTGCACAAGCCAGGCGCATGACTGCAGGCATGTCACAGTAGAAATGGTAGATCTCATTGTTGTTGCAGAATGGGAGATGGAAGATTAAAATGGTCAGTGGCAATGAAAGCAGGAACCCCAATATCAGGGACCCTACCATCAGCTCCACACAGAAAGACCAGCTCATGATGAGGGTGTATCTCAGAGGGTAACAGATTGCAATAAACCGGTCATAAGCCATGACTGCAAGCAGGACACAGTCAGCACCACCCAAGAACACAAAGAAAAACATTTGGGCACCACATCCAGGAATAGAAACAGGAGTTTTTCCCATTGACATCAAGTTGGCCAAGGCCAGTGGGGCAATGGAAGAGGTATAGAAGATTTCCAGGACTGCCAAGTTAGCCAAGAAGAAGTACATGGGGGTGTGAAGAGAGTGGTTGACCTGGACAATAGCTGTGATGGTGGCATTTCCAATGAAGCTGGTCAGGTACATCACCAGGAAGACCACAAAAATTACTATCTGGACCTCAGGGTTAGTTGAGAATGGATGAAAGAAGAATTGTATTTTTGCAGTTATGTTTATTTCTTCCATGGATGGTGTATTGGACCTACTAAAGAAAAAATGGTATGAACCTCTACACATCCCATTTAATGTGAGACTTTCCCAGCTCGTCCACTCAGTGTTATAGAGACCCTTTATGTTTTAGGTTCCCTGAGGACAGGGGCTATGTTGTATGACAAGTTAACATCTATTCAATGTTAAGTGCTAGGTATGGTGAAAAGTGTTTTGTATGCATTATCTCAATTCATACAAGCACTTATTGAGGAATGTACTATTATCATATCCATTTTGCAGATTAAGAAATTTTTCTTAAGTCACATAGCTAGAAATGAGCAAAGCTAGGATTTGAACAATATTTGACTTATGCTTAACCTCAATCTCTACTATACTGCGTCCCTCTATACTCTATGTATCTTCTGTAGCTTTGTTGTTTCATCTGTTATTTGATTGATACAGCTCTAGGTTTAATTCTAGATGGTCTATTGGGAAAGATGTGAGAACAAAAATGTTGAATTACAGTTATTTCCAAATTTCAGAAATATAATTACAATCTAGCCTGTGACTTATCTAGTAGTTGCTGCCTCCATCAGTGCCACAGAAAGAACCTCCATTCTCTTATAAGGAGCAAGGAGAAAGTATTTGATGAAAAACTATGACGTTTTGGGTAGAGATGGAGGGAGAGTGATTTAATTCATTTTTCATGAGAGGAAGCGTGAGAACAAAGACAAGGCAGAATTCTGTGTGACTTAGGGCCTAAGTCCTAAGTGATGTCCTAAAAGTTTTCATAGGTGCACAAGATAGCTGCAGTTTTAAGCTCCTGCCTCCTGGTAGCTGAATCTACTCTCAAAATTGGAACAATAGCTTGGAGTCAAACCAAACCTATATAGTTGATGCAAAATGAATTACTCAGTGCATTAGGACTTTGGAGATAAACGGTCCCAATGATGGTTTCTCTGCATGTTCTCTTCAACTACCACCTCTTTGGGTTCAGTTGGTCCACTTTATGTCCCTGGCATATATTACATGAGTCAATGCAATGTGTAGCCTATATTGGATTCATTACATTACAAGGTCTAGAAAAAGGAAGGGGAAATCAAATACAGAAAAATACTGTGAAATATAAGTTTGGTTTGACCCCATGCTATTGTTCTGATTTTGGGAGCAGACTCAGCCACCAGAAGACAGGAGCTTAAAGCTATAGCTGTCTTGTGCACCTATCTTACTACATAAGAAATCAAACTACTACATAATCCATTAGGATACTGATTTAATTACTCTCTTCATTTCTTTATGAAAAACTTTTCCACTTATATTATGGTCTTGTTCCCTCACATGGTAGCACTTAAAAGAAACCTGGAGGAAAAAAAAAGACATCTTATCTATGGCCAAATTCTTAGAATTCATTTATTTAAAAAAGAAAGTATACTACTTTTGCTAGTTACTTATGACAAGATGAAGATGTGGAGCTAGGCCTTATTTGGACACTATATTAACTTTAGATCACCTAACGAAGTGCTTTTTGCTACTGCAAAGAAGAAACCCACTTGACACAACTTTGAAAAGATGGTCTGGAACTCTCAGATATCCCATTCATATGATGTCAAAAGACAAAATCAAATGTGGACATCATGTAAAAAATAGCTGCGTGCTTTGCTGATTTAGTTTTTAATATAATTCTAGAGGGTTGGTGGTGGTTATTTATCCCTTTATGATATCTAAACTGGAATGTGTATATTCTAGAGTCTAGAGGTGGAAAGTTGGGTCCTGGGAGAATGTGAAGTAACATGGTTAAGTTGGCACAGATTGTTTTTAAGGGTCAATTTTAACTGGAAACATTTTGGAAATGGTTATATGTCAAAACAAACATGGTGAAAGTTTAGGGTAGAAGGGATATTTGCATGAATTTGAGGGGATAAAAGCAAAATTTTAAAGAAGATTTGCATGAATTTGAGGGGATAAAAGCAAAATTTTAAAGAAATTTCTTGCTTGTGGTTTTTCCTCAAGTCCTTAGGAATATAAATTGTATCATGCTAATTAGAGTTCTTACGTGGAAAAGTGTTAGGTGTACTGATTTAGACCTTAGATTGGTTATTACCCAGTGGAAAATACAATTCCCTGAACCTCCCAAGTATGTAATCTTGACTTGGAACAGATCCTCCTTTATTATTCTAAGGAACACAGCAAAAGTAGTAGCCAACTTCTTTTAAGAGAGGAATGGCCCAGGGAAATACTCCTAGGGCATAGCAAGTCTTAGGAAAAATAATTTATCATCTCTTGTGATTGTTTACCATTATGCAATCCAGAAAGAGATTCTGCAAGCCCTTTGACTTTCATGTAATCCCTGTACAAGTTGAGTGGTGGCCTCAGAAAGTCACAAGATGCCCACAGAATCAGACATCTGCCAGGTTACTAGAGCCATCTTTTCAAATAAATTATCTGATCTGTCCAAGGTTGCACTAGTGGATCAGTAATTAATCTCTTAAATGTACAAGGTGCTCTAGGGACTCAGAGATGAATGCAAGGCCATTCATCTCTAGAGTCAATGGGAAAAAGACCATCAGGGAGATTTTCCAATCTCCTAATTCAGTTTGCAATACCTTTGCAGACTGCTTTGTCAGTTTCTTTTAATTCAAATTGTAGAGAACATTCAATTATGGGAGAAAAAAGATAGGTAAAAGGAACTTCAGTTTACTAAAAACTGCAAAGAAAAGAGGAGGGCAAGTCTGATTGCTCTTTTAACCAAGTCAATAAAACTGACTCTTTGGTTACAAGACCAAATTTTGGGGGAATGTATATAACAGAAAGGCACATAGATTTCAGGGAAATGAAGATGCTTCTAAGACAGACAGTAGAAATCAGACTATGTTGGAATTAAATGATAGAAATTAAAATTCCAGCTTTGCCACTTATTGTTCTCCCATCTTGGTAAATCTCTTGCTTTCTCTAAGACCTATTTGCTCATAATAATGCCTCACCACTTTACTCAATTTTGTGAGATGCAAATGAAACAATGCCCATATAAGAACCTATTAGAATGACCATCACATATTAACTGTTTAATAAGTATATTGTTTCATGGAGTTCTAGTCATGTATCCTGAGACTGAAGAAGAGTTAAATTGTGTAATAGATGGAATCCTATCTAGTCCATCTGATATTTCCTGTGAGAGCTGGTTCCACTACTGCTTCCCCTCATGTCACCTCATATTCAGAATTCCTCTGTAAATAGGGGGAAGCATGACCACTTTTTCATCCACATATAAATCAACTGTTACTGTTAAAACAAAGTTCATATAAATAATATCTTGATGTTAGTTAAATGTACATGACCTACCAAACACACATGGTATATCTATTAGCACAAATTTGGACTCACCTGAAGAAGGAAATAACATCTTAATTAGGGTTTTAAATATGGGATTGATAGAAAAGGAAGGACAATGTTATAACCATCATTCACAGGGAAAAAGTCCTCCTTGGAGCATAAATATCTGTGGCTTCTGGAGATACTCATACCAGCTGTAGCAGGTCAGGGAAGATCTATTGGAACCTATTCAGAAAAATGTTCCAATATTAGATGTACCCAAACAAAAGACATATTTTATCCTTGCAAGACATTCCTGAATCACATTTTCTATATGTTCAAAGAGTCTCCTATGAGTATTTCCTGGAAACAGCATCTGGAAAGTAGAAACAAAGTTGTATTCCTCAACTGCTAATAAGTTCAACTGTTGCTTCTGAAGATCAAAAATGGTAGCACAGAGACACTTTCACATGGCTCAATATAATACTTTTGTGAATGAACTTTGAGTATGTCAAATGAAACATTCAGATATTCAACAAATTTAGTATTCTCCTACTACATATTAATGGATAACATTTATTGGGTACTTACTAAGATCTATATACTGTGCTCATCATTTCACAGATGCCATTTCATTTACGTGGCCCTTCAGTCTTATATAACAGTACCTTTATTGTCTCTACTTTTCAGAAAAAGAAATTGAGGCTTAAGCATTTAGATAACTTGCCCAGCTAGTAAATGACAGAGTAGCACTTAATTCCTAGGTCTGTATAGAAGCAAGTCTATGTCTTATCATCAAAATAATCTGTCCCTCACTGAGCACCACACTATAGGCAAGCCTGAATGATTTATGCCCAAAGGGACAAATTCCTTTAATCCTAATTGCCCTGTATCAACAAACGTTTTCAGCGTTGCATGATGCACCACAAGTATTTCTCAGACTGTTACACAGGCAATGCTTAGTATCTCAATTTGTTCTTTAAACACTCTCTTTCCTTTTCCTTCTCTCTTACTGCCTACACATTTAATCCACAATATTTATGTTAACAAATCCTTTTACAAACATTTATTAATGTCCTAGCTCTTGTTTCTGGGAGAAGAGGGAAGAGTGTGGAGAATGAGAGAGGTGTTAGTGCCCAGAGAGCTCAAAATTTAATATGAGAACTAGTAATAAAAATAGTACAAGTGAATTCAATTAAGTGCTGTCATGAAAAGACAGTGTGCTGGGAGCAGAGGTGTATCTTAGTGCAATAAACGACTTTTGAAAAATTGCATGTAATCACAATTATTTTTTAATGCATAAAGGGGATTTTCATTGTGAAGGAAAATTCTAGTCATTGCCTTTATAATAGTAGACAATTTATCATTTTTCAGCTTCTGAAAGTTTGAAATTCAGAATAATAGATTTTTTTTTTAAGTGGAGAACCCCTTGAAAGTGTTCACATTTCTACATTTCAGAACTGGTCAATGAGCTCATCTTCTTTGACCTAGATTGTGCGATCAATTCACCATGTTGAATAGATTCTTCTCGCCCTTCATCAGCTTGAAGGGCATGGATTTAAAATATGTATTCTTACTTCTCCTTAAGCCATCTGGTATAAAACACTGCTTCTGAGTAGGAGCTTTGACTCTTTCTGTGAAAAGCTCTATACTTAGTTCTGGCCCATGTGAACTCTAAGTCCTAGGCAATGGATTTTCCTAATCTCCTAAAGTCTGAGCTCTTGGGGAGATTCTTCTTACCTTTTTGCGAACTTCTGTGGATTACAAGCCTAGACCCTTTGCTGAACATTGAAGAGCCCAGGGGCCTGCCTCAAAGTCCTCTGTCATCAGAGGAGTCCTGGGCTGGCCTGCTGGCCACTTGTAGATGCACATATCTCTCTGACTCAGGGTACTACGTTGAAACACATCTCAGGTTAGACCAGATTCCTAGCAAATAAACTCTCTTGGACCAAGGGTATGATCCATCCTGCCTCTTCTTTATACCAGATATAACTTGGTATTTACTTACACATTTCTGTAGCCTGGGGTTTAAATGGGAAGTTCCCCTCTATTCATACTTGAAAATTTCCATCAATTAGGAACATTCATAACTAATCTGGAAAAGAGTCTTTCTAGGTCCTCTGAGATGACTGAGGTCCACTTGGGAAGCATAAAGCACCAAGATTAAATACAGTGTTCCTAAGAGTTAAAATCACATCAGGAGTATTTGTTTGGTTCATCGTCCCTAGGGAATATCTCCTAGTAACTTGTTGATGAGTTCAATGTTTTGAGGTCAATTGGAAGAAAAAAAGATTATTATTTTCACTAGATTTATCTAGTAATTATATTTAAATAAGAGAAAATTTCCACATACAGTATTATACTTCTGTGGAATACTACCTGCTTTCTTCGCTTCTGGAAAATTATTTTTACCTAACTTTACTCTCTGATATTTACTCTTAGTCTCCTTTGCTGGTTTCTCCTCTTTCCCAAACTCCTATTCTAGCTATGCCTTGGTCCTAGGTCCCCTTTTCTATTTGTATTTTTACCCATGGTGATCCAATTTAGTTGTTTAGCTTTAAACTCAGATGACATACCAGTAACTCTTAAATGTTATCTGCAGCCTAATCTCATCTGTGAACTCTGGATTTTCATATCCAATCAGCTATACTGATATCTCTCTTTAGATTAGCTAATAAGCATCTCATATTTAACATGTGTAAAATAGAACTCTTCATCCATCATCCACCTGGGAGTTATGTATTAAAACATTCAAATCCTCACAGTGGTCTCTCAATAAATATTTGTTGAAATCAATGAATAACTATATTTCATTCAGTTTCATCCAATTTCAGGTAAAACATCTGAAGAGATGGTCTTTCTTCCAGTACCCTTTGGAGAAATAAGGGGTCATGAAGAGCTCCTGCTTTTTAAAAAAATTTTGTTATTATTGCATGGTTGGGAAATTAAAACCTAGTCTCCTGCATGGAAGGTAAGCATTATACCACTGAACCACCCATGCACCATCATTATTTTTTTTTAAGTCATTCATAAAATCATAGAATTAGAATGGATTTAAGAGGTTGTCTAGTGGTTACCACCTTGTATTCTCAAATCTCAAAGGGCCCTCAAGGTTATTATTAGGGTTTTTAAGGTGTTAATATTCCCAGCGTTCTAACCCAGTGTTCTAATATTAGTTATATTTTTTTGAGATAAGGTTACACATATATTATTATTGCATTTAAAAGATACAATTTGGCAGACAATAATTTTTAAAACATGGGCGTTTTCAACAATATAGAATAATGGTTTAAAAAGTGGATTTGAACTCAGACAGACAGATTCAAGTCTTGACTCAGCCACTCACTGATTGTGTGCTCTTGGGTAAACAAATTAACCTTTCTAAGGTTAATAGCATGGAGCAAGTTTCTATCTGGTGTGTCACCACTCCTCCTTCTCCCCATACCCTGATAACCATTAATTTATTTTCTTTCTCTGTGGATTTACCTGTTGTGCATATTTCATATAAATGGTACCATATAGTGTATGACCTTTTGTGTCTGATCTCATTCTCTTGGCTTTTCTTTTTATGGCTGGAATAATATCTCATTGTGTTTATACCACATTTGGACTGTTTTTACCATTTGGCTATTTGTGAATAATGCTGCAATGAACATTGGGGTACAAATATTTGTTCAAATCTCTGCTTTCAATCCTTTTTGAGTATTTATTTAGAAGTGGGATTGCCAAGTCATATGGTAATTCTATGTTTAACTTTTTGAGGATCTGCCAGACTGTTTACCACAGTGGCTGCTCCTCTTGATATTGCTGGCACAAATTTATAATTGTGAGCCCATTAAAATTATTAATTTTTTATTATTTATTTTTATGCATTTGCCTTTTAAACCTCATAGGAAATAAAAAGAGGATTTACAAGCCAAAATACAATAGTTCTGGATTTTATAATAAACTTGTAGTTACCAGAATGAAATTCTTTATTTCTCTGTGTAGCTTCAATTTTATGTTGTGTTGGTTTGAAAATGTTATTCCAGAAAAGCCATGTTCTTTTAATCCAAGCTTGTGGGCATAGACCTGTTGCTGGTAGGACCTTTTGATTAAATTGTTTCCTTGGAGATGTGACCCAACCACTCTGTTTACTGGAGTCCTCTATGCAAACAATAAAAGACAGAAAATAAAAAGGGAACTGTGGTAGTTAGGTTCAGGTGTCAACTTGGATAGGTGAAGGTGCTTAGTCCTGTTGCTGTAGAAATGCACTATTGGCATATGGAGCTCATCTGTCACTGATTGCATCTGCGGTCCACTAGGGGGAATGCCTGCTGCTATGAATGATGTTTGATTTAATTGGCTGGATGCTTAAATGAGAGCGCTCAACACAGCACATCTCAAGCAGCTCAGTATAACTCATTTTAGCACTAGCAGCTCAGCCCAGACATCTGGAGATGTAGAAAGAAATCACCCCAGGGAAAGCTGTTGGAACTCAGAAGCCTGGAGAGAAGGCCAGCAGAGACTGCCTTTTGCCTTCCCGTGTAAGAGAGAACTTCAGATGAAAGTTAGCTGCCTTTCCTCTGAAGAATTATATGTTTTTAACTAAATAAATCCCCTTTTATTAAAAGCCCATCCATTTCTGGTGTGTTGCATTTTAGCAGCTTTGACAGACTAGAACAGGAGCTCAGAGCTGATGCAGAAAGCAGAGAGATGACAGACACTTGGAGACAGAAAATGCCCCTGGAGATGCTAAGCTAAGAGATGAAATACAGAGTTTGCTCCAGTAAAGCTAAGAGAGGACTCACAGAAGCTTAGAGAGGAAAAATGCCCAGGAGAGATCAGGAGCTGAGAGAGCCATTTTGGAAACCAGTCCAGGAGAGAAGGACCAGCAGATGTTGCCATGTGCCTTCCCATGTGGCAGAGAAACCCTGAATGTGACTGGCCTGACTTGAGTGAAGCATTAGCAAACTGAAACATCTCTAGTGGTTCTCATTTCAGACTGAAGTACTCCCATTAGCATTTCTTACAGGGCAAGTTTATGAGTGATGTATTCCTTCAGCTTTTCTTTATCTGTGAATCTCTTAATTTCTCCTTTTTTTTTTGAAGGTTGGCTTAGCTGGGCATAGAATTATTGGTTGACATTTTTTTTCTTTCAACACTAAAATATGCATTCTGCTACCTTCTGGCTTCCATGGCTTCTGATGAGAGATCAGTTGTTAATTTTATTGAGTTCCTTCTCTGTTGATGCTTTCAAGAGTTTCACATTTTCTTTGGCTTTCAACAGTTTGATTACAATGTGTCTTGGTGTAGTTCTCTTTGTCTTCATCCTATCTAGAGTTTGTTGAGTTTCTTAGGTTTTTAGATTCATGTATTGAATTAAATTTGGGAAGTTGTCAGTTAGTAATTTCTTTGAATATTCTTTCTCCTCTTTCTCTATCTCTTTTCCTTCTGGGGCTTCTCTAATTCTTATGTTGAGTTGCTTGATGGTATTCCACAGGTTCCTTAGGCACAGTTCTCATCATTCTTTTTTTCTTTTTGTTCCACAGCCTGAGTTGTTTCAATTGTCCTATCTTCAAGTTCTTTGATTCTTTCTTCTGCCTGCCCAAGTATGCAGTTGAAACTTTCTAGTGAAATTTTCATTTTAGATATTGTTCTAGTTTGCTAGCTGCTGGAATGCAATATACCAGAAATGGAATGGCTTTTAAAAAGGGGAATTTAATAAGTTGCTAGTTCATAGTTCTAAGACTAAGAAAATGTCCCAATTAAAACAAGTCTATAGAAATGTCCAAACCAAGGCACCATCAAGAGGTACCTTCACTCAAGAAAGGCCAATGAGCTCAGTGTTTCTCTCTCACCTGGAAAGGCACTTGGTGAACATGGTGACAGTCTGCTACCTTTCTCTCCTGGCTTCTTGCTTTATGGAGCTCCCCAGCAGCCCTCTTCTTCTTCATTTCCAAAGGTCACTGGCTTGTAGACTTTGTGGCTCTCTTGTCATTCTGTCGTGGTTTTGGGGCTCTCTCCTCATTCTCAAAAGGAACTCTTACGAAAATGTCTCCTCTTCAATAGGATTCCAGTGAACTAATAAAGACCCATTTAGAATGGGTGGAGACACATACCCATCTAATCAAGTTTAATACCCACAATTGGTTATCTCTGTGGAGATAACCTAATCAAGCTTCCAACCTATAGCACTGAATGGGGATTAGAAAAAACCACTATTCCCACAAGACTGATTAGGATTAAAATATGGCTTTTTTAGGGAACATAAATTCTTTCAAACCGGCACAGTTATTATGTTTCACCTCTAGAATTTCTATTTGGGTTCTTTTTATAATTCTATCTCTATGTTATTTTGTTCATACATAATTTCATAAAGTAGTTTCTTTACTTCTATGCCCATGGTTTCCTTTAGTTCTTTGAGCTATTAAGATAGTTGGATTAAGTGTCCATGCTACCTCAGAGATGGTTTCTGTCCATTTTTTTTTTCCTCCGGTGAGTGGACTATACTTTTCTGTTTATATGAATGCCTTGTAATTATTTTTGTTGCAAAATGGGCATTTTGAATATCATAATCTAGTAACTCTGGAAATTAGATACTTCCCCTTCCACAGGACTTGCTCTTGATAATTGTTGAGAGCTTCAGTCATCCCTAGTTTAGAGACTTTTTCAGGTATCATTTCAAATATTGGATTCCTTGTTGTGTGTGGTCATTGTTGTCTCTGTTCACTTAAATCAGTGGTCAGTTAGTAACCTGAAAAATATTTACTTAAGTGCCTGGAGGCATAAGAAGGGCTTCTCTTCTGTTATTTTTCAGCTTATTTTTGATCTGGACTATACTTCACTTCTAAGTGAGGGTACCTACAACTGCCTTAGCCTTCACCATCTGCCATGTGGAGCCCACAGATCCACCAGAGGCATAAGCCTAGGGTCCTCTCAGGTCTTTTCAGAGCACGTGTCTGGTAGTGCGCTGTTTCCTGCAATGACTCTTCTGAGCCTGTATCCCTTCAAGTAACTTTGTCCTCAGTTTCCTCCTTCTGTGGCATTTGGATATTTCTGCTACTTGTCCTGTCCACCATTTCTTGCTCCAACTGCCTGGAAAGCTGCTATAGCCCAAGAGAGGGGAGAGCAAAAAAAAAAGCTCATCTTCTGCCCTAGTTCCTCAAAGAACTACTAGACAGTTCAAAGCACATTACTACAGTATTATAAAAGCAGGACAAGTACCAGTCCCTTGGCACCAATAAGCTACACAAGGAACATGGGCCACTGTCCCCATGGTTACTATACTGGAAAATGGGAGGTGGAGGGCTGGTGACCAAAAATGCCACAATGCTCTCTCAAGTAAACTTAGCTGCTCTTTTATTTATTAAGCAGCCTATGGTTGTTGTAAATTTTGGATGAAGTTCCAAAGTTCTGAAAAAGTTGATTATGTCAGTGTGCTGGTTTGAAAGGAAGTATGCCCCCTAAGAAAAGCCATGTTTTGATATAAATCCCATTTCATAAGGGTAGAATAATCCCTATTCAATACTTTGCAAAATTGAAACTGTGATGAGATCATCTCCCTAGGTGATGTGATTTAGTCAAGAATGGTTGTTAAACTGGATTAGAGGATGACATGTCTCCACCCATTTGGGTGGGTCTTGATTAGTTTCCGAAGTCCTATAAAAGAGGAAACATTTTGGAGAAAGATTCAGAGAGACTCAGAGAGGGTAGAGAATGTTTCAGCACCACGAAGCAGAGACTCCACCAGCCAGTGACCTTTGGAGATGAAGAAGGAAAATGCCTCCTGGGGAGCTTCATGAAACAGGAAGCCAGGAGAAGCTAGCAGATGACGCCATGCTTGCCATGTGCCCTTCCAGATGAGAGAGAAGTCTGACTGTGTTCACCATGTGCCCTTCCACTTGAGAGAGAAACCCTGAACTTCATCGGCCTTCTTGAACCAAGGTATCTTTCCCTGGATGCCTTTGATTGGACATTTCTATAGACTTGTTTTAATTGGGGCATGTTCTGGTTTGCTAGCTGCCGGAATGCAACACACCAGAGACGGATTGGCTTTTAATAAAAGGGGATTTATTTTGTTGGTTCTTCAGAGAAAAGGCAGCTAACTTTCCACTGAGGTTCTTTCTTATGTGGAAGGCACAGGATGGTCTCTGCTGGTCTTCTCTCCAGGCCCCTGGGTTCCAACAGCTTTCCCCGGGGTGACTTCTTCCTCCATCTCCAAAGGCCTGGGCTGAGCTGCTAGTGCTGAGATGAGGAATGCCAAGCTGCTTAGGCTGTGCTGCCTTGCGCTCT
>PVIY010047559.1:0-17786 GCA_004026745.1 Myrmecophaga tridactyla | reverse complement strand
ATGTTATCTATTATATAATATGTCACAATATATAAATGAACTAAAACTAACACTAATCAGTATTTGTAGTAATTACTATTAGTATAATTAGTGTTAGTATTAATATTAATATTTGAATATTAACACTTCAAATGCTTATTAATTATTAATATTATTAATAAGCATTTGAGATATTTCCAACTTTTCCCCTTAAAATGATCTTAATTCTTAACATTTGTGTAATTGCATTTTGTACTATATATACATATGAATTTATTTTTTATTTTTTAAAAATTTTTATTAGATAAGTTATGGGTTTACAGATCAATTACACATAAAATACAGGCTTCCCATGCACCACCCTACCACTAACAGCTTGCATTTGTTTGGAACATTTGATAAAATTGATTATAGCATTTTTTTCATAATTGTTCTATTTTTTAAACAACAATTATTTTTGTTAGAATTTATGAAAACTTTTAAACATTGCTATACAGTATCATCTATAGGTTAAATGAGGTGCATCTTATCCACATACCACCCAATTTTTACACCTTGCATTAATATCATATATATGTTACAATTCATAATAGAGCATTCTTACACTTGATCTATGAACTATATTCTATTGTTTAAAATAGTGTTCACTATGTTATATAGTCCTATGTCTTATTTTTTAGGTTTTGTTCTAGTAACATTTTCAAGCTAATGTTTACCCTTTTAACTACATTCACCTCTATAATCGTGTCATTAATTACATTCAGAATAATATGCTACCATCATCAACATCCATTTCAAGATTTTACACTGAATCTAAATAGAAATTCTGTACAAATTAGGCAACAACTCTCCATTCTTTAATCCAAATCTTTCCCCTGGTAATGATATATTCAATGAGTTTGTTTATTATAATTACTTCATATCAGCAAATCATACAATATTTGTTCTTTTGCATCTGGCTTATTCCACTCAGTATAAGTGAGTGTCATCCATGTTCAAGGGTCATCCATGTTCTCATGGGTCAGGTCAGGTACTATTTATAACTTAATAGTATGTCATTGTAATATATACTGCATTTTATTTATTCATTCATTCATTGATGAACATGTGTTATTTTCAACTTTTGACAATTGTAAAGAATGTGCTATCATTGTGCAGCTGTCTGCTTGCATCCCGGATGCAAGGAGTGCAGATTAAACAGCAAGTCTATACTTAGCTTCTTGAGGAACTGCCAAGCTGTCTTACACAGTGCTTGTACTCTTTTACATTCCTACCAGCAATGAATGAGTGTTCCTATTTCTTCACATTATCTGCAATTCTTGTACTATTCTTCTGTTTTAATATTAACCATTCTATTGTGTGTAAAGTGACATCATATTGTGGTTTTGGTTTGCATTTCCCTAATGGCTAGTGAAGTTGAGCATCTTTGCATTTGCTTTTTAGCGATTTACATACCTTCTTTGGAGAAGTGTCTTTGTCCTTTGTTAAACTGGGTTGTTTATCTTTTTATTGTGAGTCATAAGATTTTTTTTTATATTCTTGATATTAAACTTTCATCAGGCAGGTGACTTCCAAATATTTTCTCCTATTGAGCAGGTTTTTCTTTTGCTTTTGTGAAAAAGTTTTTTGAAATATAAAAGTTTCCAATTTTGAGGAGTTCCCATTTGTATTTGTTTACGAAAGGTGCTAGAATGCAATATACCAGAAATAAAACAGCTTTTATAAAGGAAATGTATTAAGTTACATGTTACAGTCCTATGGCTAAGAAAATGCCCAAATTAAGATAACAGCAAGAGATTTGCTTCACTCAAGAAAGACTGATGACATCTGGAACTCCTCTGCCACTGAGAAGGCATGTGGCTTTGCATGTGCTGGACCCTTACCTATGGGCTCTGTGGCTTTAAGCCTCTGTTTGCTGTGGGAATTCCTCACTTGGCTTCTCTGGGGTTGGGTTTCATCTTTTGGCTTCCCTTGGCTCTCTTCAGGTTCAGGCATGCTATGAGTATCTCATAGGAAGGCTCATGGAAATTTCTGCTATGCTCTATCCATGTCTAGGCATCTTCTAAATATCCAAGCATCTAAAAACATCCATTTCTATCAGTTCTGAATCAAATGTTCTCCAAGCATCTACATTTGAGGTTTCCCTAAAATATTTTCCCTTATAAAGGATTCTATAAACTAATCAAGACCACCTTGAATGGGTGGAATGACATCTCCATCTAATCAAAAGTCCACGTCCATAACTGAGTGTGTCACATCTCCCTGGAAACAATTGAAAAATTCCTATCTTATAAAATAGAATCTGGCCCCACATGATTGGATCAGAATTAAAACATGGCTTTTCTGAGGTACATAATAGTTTCAAATCATTAAACCATTTATCCATTTTTTCTTTCATTTTTTGTTCTTTGCTCATAAAGTCCAAGAAACCATTGCCCAAGAGAAGATGCCAAAGATGCTTTCCCACAATTTATTTCTCAACATTTTATAGTTCTTTGTATTAGTTAGTTAGCTGCTTGAATGTGATATACTAGAAAAGGAATGGCTTTTAAAAAGTGAAATTAATAAATTACTAGTTTATAGTTCTAAACCTATGAAAATGTGTAAACTAAGGTATCTGGGTAAAGATACCTTAATTGAAGGAAGACTAATGGATCTAGAACATCTCTGCCAGCTGGGAAGTCACATGTTCAGCATCTGTCAGTCACTTGCTCCTGAGCACCATTACTTTCAGTGTCTGTTCTTGTGTGGGTTCCTCACTGGGCTTCTCCATGGCTGGTTTTCATCTCTTGGCTTTCCCTGGCTCACTCCATGTTTTGGCTTGCTTAACATCTCATGGGAAGGCACATGGCAATGTCTGCTAGGCTCAAAGCATCTCCAGACATCTATGTCTCTGCTCTTTCTGTTGGCTCTGACTCTCTCCAAAATGTTTCCTATTTTAAAGGATTCAAATAAACTAACCAAGACCCACCTGGAATGGGGGGAGTCATATCTTCATCTAATTGAGAGGTCACATCCACATTTGGTTGTGTTGCATCACTGTGGAGATAATCTAATAAAAAGTTTCCCACCCACAGTATTGAATCAGGACTAAAACAAACAGCTGTTCCCATCTCACAAGTTTAGATCAGGATTAAAACATGGTTTATCTGAGATACACAAAAACTTCAAACCAGTACATCCTTGTTCTTACAGTAAAGTCTTTGATCCATTTTTAGTTAATTTTTGTATATGGTGTGAGACTAGAATTCTCATACATTCTTTTCACTTCGGTATTGAATTCATCCAGCATCACTTCTTGAAGAGACAATGCTGTCCCAATTGAGTGGCTTTAACAACCTTGGCAAAAATCAATTGTCTAGAAATGTGAGAATCTCTTTCTGATCTCTCAAATTGATTCCATTGGTCAACATGGCTACTCTTGTGTCAATATCATGCTGCTATTACCACTATAACTATGTAATATGCTTTAAAGTCAGGAAGTGTGAATTCTCCAAATTTGTTCTTGTTCAAGATGTATGTTAAAAAACTTTGGGCGGCTGCCATGGCTCAGCAGGCAGACCTCCGACCTGCCATGCTGGAGGCCTGGAGTTTGATCCCTGGTGGCTCCTGCCCATATGCAAATTTAAAAAAAACAAAAAAAACTTTTACACTGAAGTGAAAATTCAAAAGACTCAAGAGAAAATATTTGGAAACCACATATCTAATAAGGGTTTAATATCTAGAGTATAGAAAGGTTGAAAAAAAGCATAAGCATCCCAAGAATTGTTAGAAGCCAACACCAAATTATACTGATTTGGGGTAGAAAAAATGGCCTTATCAATATCTTAATATTGGACTGCTTCTAGGTCCAGTGCCATAAGATAAAACATATTTTTAAGTAAAACCCATTTTGTGGTATAAATAAGAGCAGTTCATCCAAACTAGGGCAAGTCAATAGTTTGTAAATAATTGTAATGTATACCTATGAGAAAAAGGTACCAATAGCACCTACTAGAGTATGGAGCTTTATTATCCGTCATGGATTGCACAGGATAACCACAAGGCACAATGTCTTTACCCTCGCAAAGAAATGGGTACAATTAATGGGAATGCCAGGTTTTGTTAAATGAAGCAAGCTGTATTCTCATAAGCTTCTAATGCAAAGTATGTAGACAGGTTTTTCTAAGTTTGGTCATATCCATTCTCTTAAGCCAGCAACTCAGGTCCCAAATATTCACTCAGCAAAGATGTATGTGTGAGTGATGTCATCAACATGCAAAGGTAGCACATCCCCTGATAAAATCTCCCAACAGATTAAACAAATAAAAGGAAAATTTCCACTTATTTAAAACTCTGCAAGTCAGTAAAGACATGAGAAGGACTCCACAAATGCTAAATAGAATAAATAGCCAAGTATCAGGTAGGAAACATATGGCCCAGACCCACCAGTCCACTCCTTACTCTCATTCAGTACCCTTCAGCTTGGGGAGATACATAGAGGCAGTAGTTCAAATCCTTATCAACTTCCCACTAGAGACAACAGCAAGAGAGCCCCATACATATCCAAGGAACAAACCCAGGCCACAAAGACTCAGGGCAGAATACAAGCCATTCAGGAATGTTGCACACAAAAGGGGCCTGAGGAGGAAGAGAGAGAAAGAAAGAGAGAGATAGTAAAATTGCAGCTGGAAAGTGCTATTCTCCTCATTCAGGTTTCTATTGACTGGATCACTTAAACACTAAAAGGACCTACCTTGAGTGACACAACTTTCTGGTTTGACCCCATTTTGGCTACTCAGAGTGGACTAATATAAAGGGAAGGAACCATTTAAGAAGGGGGATAGTTAACCTCAATTTCTGTAAGAGCAGAGGGTTCCAGAAATGAAAGGAATGGGAAAACAGGGTAATGGATGTGTGAGATAGTTTAAACAAATCATTGGATCTAACGAGAGAATTCTGTACTCTAACAAACAGAACAGATCAACATTACTGCAAAATGAAGAAAAGAAAGAAAGAATTCTCCTGGTGATGACACAATTACACAAAGCATGAAATCTTAAAAATTCTACCACTTACTTGGGACAAGAAACAGATGAAAAAGAGCTGAGAAAATATATCAGCTAAACATAGTTTTTGGTTTTTTTTTTAAGTTCTAGAACAAGTATAAAACCAAGCATGAAAAAAGAGTTTTAGCACCAATAAACCTAAAACAAGAGTGAGAAATTGACATTCAGACTTAACACAACAAGATAATCAGATGTCTAGACATCATCAAAAATTACAAGACACTAAGAAACAGGGAGATATGGTTCAATCAAGGGAACAAATTAAAACTTCAGAGGAGACAAAAAATTTACAATAACACATCAAGGAAGTTCAAACAAATCTCCCAAATCAATTCAAGGAAATATGCATAAAGAGAGAAAGAATATTAAGAAGAAAATATATGAGCATAAATAAGAATTTGAAGGTATTAAAATCAACATAACATATCATGAAGATGAAAGGCACAAGAGTAAAGATAAAAAATATATTGTTCCAGGTGAGCCATGGTGGCTCAGCAGGCAGAGTTCTCACCTGCCATGCTGGAGACCTGGGTTCAATTCCCCGTGCCTGCCAATGCAAAAAAGTATATATATATTCATTATTCCTCAATAAAATAGCAGAATGGAACCCGCAGAAGAAACAATCAATGAACTAGAATTCAGGACAATTTAAATCATACATTCAGAAGAACAGATACATAAACGAACAAAAAATTCAGCAGTGTTTAAAGAATTTGAGTGACAGAAAAAGTGCAGAAATATTCATGCCATAGGTGTTTCAGAATGAGAAGAGAAGGGAAAGGAGGTAGAAAGAATATTTTAGGGTATAGTGGTTGAAATTGTCCTAATTCTTATGAATTACATAATTATACATATCTGAGAATCACAATGTATTCTAAACAGATTAAATCATAATAGACCTATTCCAAGTGTTTTAGTTTTCTAAAGCTGACAGAGCACAATATACCAGAAATAGAATGGTTTCAAAAAGGAATTTATTAAGTTGCAAGTTTACAGCTCTAAGGCCATTAAAAATATCCAAATTAAGGCCAAGAGGTTACCTTCATTCAATAAAGCTTGATGCCATTCAGAATATGACTGTC
Source organism: Myrmecophaga tridactyla (assembly GCA_004026745.1). Taxonomy (NCBI): domain Eukaryota; kingdom Metazoa; phylum Chordata; class Mammalia; order Pilosa; family Myrmecophagidae; genus Myrmecophaga; species Myrmecophaga tridactyla. The sequence goes on along the minus strand of PVIY010047559.1, from coordinate 11,677 downwards.
ACCTGACAAGGCACATGGCTGGTATCTGGTGGAGTCCTTGGCATCTGGAGAACTCTGTCAGCTAGGAGGGCACATGGTAATGTCTGATAGGGTTCATTCCTGGCTTTTCATTTCATAAGCTTGCCTGGAGCATTTTCTTTCTGCATCTCCAAATGTTTCGGACTGTGTAGTCTCTGAAGCTTTTTCCAAAGTGGTTACCTCTTTAAGGACTTGAGTAAGCAACTCAATCTTGAATGGGTGGAGATACATCTCCATGGGAACCACCTAATCAAAAGGTCCTACCCACAATTGGGTAGGTCACATCTCCAGGGAAACAACTTAATTAAAAGATTCTACCTAGCAACACTGAATCAGGGTTAAAGAATATGGCTTTTCTGGGGTACACAACAGTTTCAAATAAGTACAGGACACACAAACTAATCAGAATGTCAAATACCAAAGATGAAGGGAAAATTCTGAAGTTAGCAGAAAAAAAAAACAATTCATCAGATAGAAGGGATGGTCCGTAAAACTAAGTGCCAATTTATCATCAGAAAACTTGGAGGTGAGAAGGCAGTGGTATGAGAATGTTTAAGGCACTGAAAAGAGAAAAACTGCCAGCCCCAAATTATTATCTGCCAAAATTGTACTTCAAAAATGAGGGCGAATTTAAAATACTCACAGATAAATAGAAGTTGAGAGAGTTCATCAAAAAGTGAATTACTAAAGTAAGTTCTGTTGATAAAAGGAAAGACAAAAGAAGGTAGCGTGGGATAGAGTGGAGAAATGAAGATTATCAGTAAGAGTAACAACAAGGTTATATGTAAAAACAAAAAAATGTGTCCCAATAAAAGACTATGGTCTTTAGTTACTATAGAAATCAGAATAGAGTTGAACAAGAAAATAAGCATATTTCCTGATAATAGCATGCACATTATAAGTTGGTAAAGTGGGACAAAAGCTACATGAAAAGGGGAAACAGAAGGATATGGAAGCAGAGAACATGTAGGCTATTGAAGTTAAGTTGGTATCTCTTCAAATTAGTAGGTAGATGTAGGTTGTATAATATCAATCTCAGATAAAACACAGTAAAATTTTTTAAAAATATAAGGCAACAAAATGAGGAACTACTCAGTCAGATACATCACAAAAGTTTAACTGTATAGAAAGGGATTTTGCAATAAAAGAAAATGGAGTCAAATAAGACATGGCATATAAAAATCAAAGGACAAAATGGCTGAAGTGAGTACTGCATTTATATTAATAACACTAAATATTAATGGATTAAATTCACCATTCAAAAGGTGTGGTGTGGCAAAATGGATTTTTAAATAAGCATTGTCCAAGTATACATTGTTAACAACTCATGTTAGACTCAAAGACATAGATAGTTTGAAAATGAAAGTTTGGAAAATGATATCCCATGCAAACAGTAACCACAAAAAGATCTGGGGTAGTTATACTAATATAAGATTAACAGATTATAAGACAAAAGTCATTTAAAAGACAAATAAGAACACTGCATATTAATAAAAGAGACAATCCATGAAGAAAAAATAATAATTATAAATATTTATGGAAATAATTACAATGTTCTAAAATATATGAGGCAGAAAAAACTGAAGGTAGAAGTGCACACCTCTAAAATAGTACTTGGATAGTTCAATATACCCTTCCCATCAATAGATATAACATCTAGACCGAAGACCAATAATGAAATAGAGAACTTGAATAATATGATAAATGAAATAGGCCTAATAGACATATGTAAAATTTGCTCCCCAAAATAGCATGATATATATTCTTCTCAAGCCACTTGGACCATTCCCCAAGAAAGACACCATGTTGTTTCACAAAATACATATCAGTAGATTCTTAAAAGTTTGAAAATATACAAGTCATCTTCTCTAACATTAATGGAATGAAGCAGGGAAATCAAGAACAGACAGAAACCTGGAAAATCCACAACTGTATGGAAGTTAAATAATGCGTTATTAAACAATCAGTGGGTCAAAGAAAAAAAACTGCAAGGGAAATCAGTAAACACTTTGAAATGGATGAATGTGAACACAACATATCCAAACTTATGGGATTTTGTGAAGGCAGTGTTGAGAGATAAATTTATAGCCCTAAGCATCTACATTAAAAGACAAGGATGAGCTCAAATCAAAGACATAACTGTATACCTGTAAGTGCTAAGAAAAGAAGAGCAAACTAATACTAAAGCAAGTACAAGGAAATAAGTAGCAAAGATTATAGAAGAAACAAATGTTATTTAGAATAGCAAAATAGAGAGCAGAAAAAATCTAAAGCTTGTTCTTTGAAAAGAAACCTTTAATGATACTGACAAATGTTAAAAAAAAGAGAGAGATGGTGCAAATAAATAAAATCATACATGGGGGAAACACTACTACTAACTCCAGAGAGATAAAATGGTTTATAAGAAGGTACTATGAACATTTGTATGCCAAGGAATAGGACAACCTAGATGAAAAGGAGAATTTTTCCTAGAAACACATGTGCAACCTACACTGACTTTTGAATGTTAGAAGACTTAAATAGAACAGCTACAAGTAAATAGATAGAATCAGTCATTAAAAACCTCCAACAAAGGAAATACATGATTCTCAGGTGAATTCTACCAAACATTCCAGGAAGGATCAATACCAATCCTGCTCAAACTCTTCAAAAAAATTAAAGAACGGATTACACTACCTAACTCATTCTACAAGACCAACATCACCATCCATCCAAACCCATATTAAAATACTACAATAAAATTAAACTACATACTAATTTCTCTAATGAAAAATAAAATAAAAATGCCCCAACAAAATAATGGAAAATCAAATCCAACAGTATGTTGGAATAATTATACACCGTGACTAACTGGGTTTTATCCCAGGTATCCAATGGTGTTTAAACAAACAAACAAATTAATGTAGTGTACCACATTAACAAATCAAAGGAGAAACAAAGCATGTGATCATCTCCACTGATACAAAAGTCATTTGACAAAACCAAACATCCTTTCTTGATAAAAAAGAACACTAAGTAAAATAGGAATAGGAGTCAACTTCCTCAAACTGATAAAGGGCATATATGAAAAACCCCACAGATATCATGCTCGATGGCAAAAGACTGAAAGCTTTCCCTCTAAAATATGGATGAAAACGGGGATGTCCTCTGTCACCACTATAATTCAACATTGTACCTGTAGTTAGAGCCAGAGTAGTTAGGCAAAGAAATAAATGTCATCCAGATAGAAAAGGAAGAATGAAAAGTTTAGATATTTGCAGATGGCAAGATAAAGTTAAAAAAAATCTATCGCAAAGCTACCAGAGGTAATAAATGAATTGACCAAAGTGACATGGTACATGATCAACATGCAAAAATCAGTAGTGTGACTATATATGATCATGAGCAATTTCAGGAGAAATCAAGAAACAAATTCCATATAAAATAGCAACTAAGCAAATCAAATATCTAGAAATAAATATACTGAAGGATGTAAAAGAGTTGTATAGAGAAAACTACAAAATATTGCTAACTGAAATCAAAGAACACCTAAATAAATGTAAGGGCATTCTGTGTTCATGGATCAGATAATGAAATATCATTAAGATATCAATTCTACCAAAACGGTTTAGAGATTCAATGCAATACCAAGAAAAATGCCAACAGCCTTCTTGGGCAAAATGTAAAAGCCAATTATCAATTTATTTGTAAGGACAACAGGCCTAAATAACCAAAAACAACTTGAAAATGAAGTTGGAGGACTATCATTTCCTGCTTTTAAGTATATTACAAAGCTACAGCTATAAAATCACCATGGTATCAGCATAAAGATGGAAGTATTGACCAATAGAATCAAATTCAGAATTCAGAAATATACTCTCACATCTGCAGTCAATTGAATTTTGAAAAGGCAAATGGTGCTGAGAGAACTGGATATCTATATTCAAAGGAATGAAAGAGGTCCCCTAACCCAACACTGTAAACAAAAATTAGCTCAAAAAAGATCAAAGGCCTAAATATAAAAGCCAGAACCATTAAATTCATAGAAGAAAATATAGGAAAAGATCTTCAATATTTGTCATAGGCAATAGTTTCTTAGACTATAAATGAAAAGTACAAGAACAAAAAGCAGATTAGATAAACGATACCTCCACAAATTGAATACTTTTGTGTTTCAAAGGACTTTGTCAAAAGGGTGAAAAGGCAGCCTACACAATGGGAGAAAATGTTGAAAACAACATATCCAATAAGGGTTTAACATACAGCATATAAGATCCAATTAAAAATGGGCAAAATATATTAAAATACATTTTTCCAAAGAGAGCATACAAATGGCTAAGTAGCACATGTAAAAAAGTAACAGTTTCACTAAATATTAGGGAGATCCTGTACAGAACACAGGTGGGTCTTGAAGGATGACTGTGGATTATTGCAAGCTCCAGGTGGTAACACCAATTCTGGCTGCTGTTCCAGATGTGGTATCACTGCTTGAGCAAATCAATACATCCCCTGGTACCTCATATGAGCTATTGATCTGGTAAATGTTTTTTCTCAACAGCTATTAGTGAGGACCACCAGAAACAGTTTGCTTTCAGCTGGCAAGGTCAGAAATATACTTTCACAGTCCTACCTCAGGGGTATATCAACACTCCAGCCCTATGTCATAATCTTGTCTGCAGGGGTCTTGATCATTTCTCCCTCCCACGAGACACCACACTGGTCCATTATATTGATGATATCATGTTGATTGGACCTAGTGAGCAAGAAGTAGCAACAACTCTAGACTTACTGGTAAGGCATTTGTGTGTCAGAGGATGGGAGATAAATTATACAAAAATACAGGGCCTTATGCCTCAGTGAAATTTCTAAGTGTCTAGTGGTGTGGGGCATGTCGAGATATCCATTCTAAGGTGAAGGAGAAGTTGCTGCATCTGGCCCCTCCTATGACCAAAAAAGAGGCACAATGCCTAGTTGGTCTTTTTGGATTTTGGTGACAACATCTTACTCATTTGGGTGTGCTACTTTGGCCCATTTATCTAGTGACTAGAAAAGCTGCTAATTTTGAGTGGGGACCTGAACAAGAGGAGGCTCTGTGACAGGTCCAGGCTGCTGTACAAGCTGCTCTGCCGCTTGGGCCATATAATCCAGCAGATCCAGTGGTGCTGGGAGTGTCAGTGGCAAATAGAGATGCTGTCTGGAGCCTTTGCCAGGTCCCTATAGGGGAATCACAATGCAGAACCTTAGGATTTTTGTGCAAAGCCTTACCACCTGCTGAAGATAACTGCTCTCCTTTTGAGAAACAGCTTTTGGCCTGCTACTGGGCCTTAGTAGAGACTGAACGCTTAACCATGGGCCACCAAGTTACCATGAGACCCGAGTTGCCCATCATGAGCTGGGTGTTGTCTGACCCAACATCCATAAAGTTGGGTGTGTGCAGCAGCACTCTATTGTAAAATGGAAGTGGTATATATGAGATAGGGCCAGAGCAGGCCCTGATGGCACAAATAAGTTACATGAAGAAGTGGCCCAAATGGCCATGGCCTCCACTCCTGCTACATTACCTTCTCTTACCCAGACCAGAACTATGGCCTCTTGGGGAGTTCCTTAAAGTGAAGTGACTGAGGAGGAAAAACTTGGGCCTGGTTTACAGAAGGTTCAGCATGATATGCATGTACCACCTGAGCGTGGACAGCTGCAGCATTACAACCCCTTTCTAGGGTGTCCTTGAAAGACAGTGGTGAGGAGAAATCCTTAAAGCGGGCAAACTTTGAGCAGTGCAACTGGTTGTTCATTTTTCTTGGGAGGAAAACTGGCCAGAGTGCGTTTGTATACTGACTCAGGGGCTGTTGCTAATGGTTTGGCTGGATGGTCAGGGACTTGGAAAGACCATAATTGGAAAATTGGTGACAAAGAGGTCTGGGGAAGAAGTATGTGGATAGACTTTTCTGAGTGGGCTAAAAACATGAAGATATTTGTATCCCATGTGAATGATTTTAATAATCAAGTGGATAAGATGACCCGTTCTGTGGATACCAGTCAACCTCTTTACCAAGCAACTCCTGTCATTGCACAATGGGCTCATGAAGAAAGTGGTCTTGGTGGTAGGGATGGAGGTTATGCATGGGCTCAGCAACATGGACTTCCACTCACCAAGGCTGACCTGGCTACAGCCATTGCTGAGTGCCCAATCTGCCAGTAGCAGAGACCTACACTCAGCCCCTGATATGACACGATTCCCCAAGGTGACCAACCAGCTACATGGTGACAGGTTGATTACATTGGACCACTCCCTTCATGGAAGGGGCAGCAATTTGTTCTAACTGGAATAGACACACACTCTGGATATGGGTTTGCTTTCCTTGCATGCAGTGCTTCTGCAAAACTGCCATCCATGGGCTTACAGAATGCCTTATCCATTGTCATGGTATTCCAGATAGCATTGCTTCTGATCAAGGAACACACTTTACATCAAATGAAGTGTGGGAATGGGCACATGCTCTTGGAATCTTCTGGTCTTACCATGTTCCCCATTATCCAGAAGCAGCTGGATTGATAGAACCGTGGAATGGCCTTTTGAAAACTCAAATACGGTGCCAACTAAGTGGCAATACCTTGAAAGACTGGGGTAATGTTCTCTAGGAAGCTGTATATGCTCTGAGTCAGCATCCGCTGTATTGTGCTGTTTCTCCCATAGCCAGGATCCATGGGTCCAGGAACCAAAGGGTGGAAATGTGAGTGGTACCACGCACTATTACCCCTAGTGATCCACTAGGAAAATTTTTGCTTTTGGTCCCTGCAACCCTGGGCTCTGTTGGTCTACAGGTTTTAGTTCCAAAATGGGGAGTGCTTCCACCAGGAGAAACAACAATGACTCCATTGAACAGGAATCTAAGATTGCCACCTGGTCACTTTCAGCTACTTATGCCACTGGATCAACAGGCCAAGAGGGGGGTTACATTATTGTCTGGGGTGATTGACCCTATTGGGGGAAGTAGGGCTGCAACTACATAATGGAGGTAAAGAAGAGTTTTCTTGAGATATAAGAGATCCCCTAGGGAGTCTTTTAGTACTATCATGCCCTGTGATTAAAATCAATGGAAAACTGCAACAACCCAATCCAAGTAGGACTACCAATGGCCCTGAAACTTCAGAAATGAAGGTTTGGATCACCCCACTAGACAAAAAACCACAGCCAGCTGAAGTGCTTGCTGAGAGTAAAGGTAACATGGAATGGGTAGTGGAAGAAGGTAGTGATAAATATGAACTTCGACCACATGATCAATTACAGAAATGAGGAATGTAATGCTGTTTTGTTCATGTCAGACAATTGAAGTTGTAAGATATCAAGTTTAAGAATGAATATTACCCAAGGATTTGTACCCTATTCTGGAGAGATTTAATGTGTTTCCAGTTATATGCTGGACAGTTGAGTATTGTTAGGTGAAAGAAAAAATGTGTGTTTTATTGTTTTTTATTTATAAATTAGGTATGGTTTAAGGTGGTATGTACAGCTGTCAAGTTGACAAGGGGTGGACTGTCATTGTCAGGTTCATGTGTCAACTTGGCCAAGTGGTGGTACCTGTTCGTCTGGTTGGGTAAGTGCTGACCTGTCTGTTGTGATAAGGACATTTCATAGAATTAAATCATGATCATTCCAGCTATATCTACAGCTGATTCCGTTTGTAATCAGCCAAGGGGAGTGTCTTCTGCAATGAGTAATGCTTAATCTGATCACTGGAAACTTTTTAAGGAAGATTCAGAAAAGACAGGCTCTTCCTGTTTCAGTTGGTGGGTCTCTCCTGAGGAGTTCATCCAGACCCTCCATCAGAATCGTTGGCTTCACAGCCTGCCCTGTGGGTTTTGGACCCTGCATTTCCGTGGTCATGTGAGACACTTTTATAAATTTTATATCTGTAAGTGTTCCCTGTTGATTCTGTTTCTCCAGAAAACCCTAGCTAATCCATCCATATTGGTATCTTTCTCATTAATGCACCCAAATTTGTCTTCCATCTGACAACAATCTCAATTTTCCACTCTACTATCTCTGCTTCCTTAAACAAGCTCGCACAAAAACTACTTGCACTGACTTCCTAAACTTAGTATCTGCCTCTGCAGAAACCAAAATCAAGTCAATTCTCTTTCTGTATGTTTTTTTAACATTTTTATTGAGAAATATAACATACAAAAATCAATAAATTTCAACATACATTGTAATGAGTAGTTATAGAACAGATTTCAGAGTTTGGTATTGGTTACAGTTCCATAATTTCAGGTTTTTCTTCTAGCTACTACAAGAAACTGGAGATTAGAAAATATCAGTATAATGATTCAACAGTCATACTTACTTACGAAATCCTATCATTTGTTCCATTACTCCACATTATTCCTTGATCCTTTTCCCAACATTTAGGGGTATTTGTGCTATGCCCATTTTAAACTTTTCATGTTGGAAATGGGTGCCAACACTATTGAATAGGGGGATGGAACTAAGTGATACTGTTGGAGAGGCTGGCCCCTCTGGGTTTCAGGATTTATCTGGCCTAGAAACCATCTGAAGGTTGTAGGTTTCTGGAAAGCCCCACTAGTGTGTGAAACTTTTGTAGAACCTCAGATAGTGCCTTAGTGTTCTTTAGGATTAGCAGGAATGGTGTTGGCTGTGCTTTGATTTGACAAATCATGGTAATTAGCAATACCCAACTGCAGCTTGTGTAAGAGTAGCCTCCATAATAGCCTCTCCATTATATTTTAATTCTCTTAGCTGCTGATGCCTTATTTGTAACATTTCTTTCCCCCTACTTGGTAAGGAAGGCATTGTTGATCCCATGGTGCAAGTCCAGGCTTATCCCTAGGAGTTATGTTTCATATTGCAAAGGAGATTTTTACCCATGGGTATCATGTCTCAAAGAGGATGGAGGGTAATTATTTTCCTTGCACAGTTGGGGATAGAGAGAGCATGGCCACATCTTAGCCACAAAAGTTGTTTTCTGGAAGTAACTCTTAGGTATAACTATAGGTAGGCCTATCTACTCAACTACAGAAATAAACTTCATAAGAGCAAGCCTTAACATCTCAAACATTAGGAAGTCCCTAATGTTTGAAACAGATCAAGGGTTTCCCTGGTAGGAAAGTTTAATAGTTTCAGATTTTTTCTCCAGTCCCTCAAGGGACTTTTCCAGTTCTTTTAATTTATCTACCCAGTATACTCTGGGATGTACCAGGATATTACATTAAACTATTACAGAATTACAAATCTTCATTCCCATTCTAGACTCCATGTGTTTGGGTTGTTTAAATAGACTATCCAGACAGGTTTAGTTAGCTAATGTGCTGCATAAAATTTAAGTTTTGGACAAAATTTTCTCTCTTCCTTTGTTCTCATACATTAGGTAAAGTTCTAAAATGCATACATTGTCTTCTGTTACCCTGTATTCTGATTTATCTTAGTCATGACCAGATTGGCTTTGTCCTTATCTCTAATTGAAACCTGATCTTTTTTGTTTGTTTGTTTCTTTAACAGTTATTGTACACAGAAATACTGTCTCTCAGAACTGCAGAAATCCATCTCGAGCCTTAGGTGTCACACATGTACCCAAAGTCCCAGGAAAATACTAGCTTATACATATATAGCACAGCATCACAAAATCTAGAAATAGGGCAGGCCAAGGTGGCTCAGTAGATAGAGTTATCACCTGCCATGCCAGAGACCTGGGTTTGATTCCCAGTGCCTGCCCATGCAAAAAAAAGGGAAAAAAAAGCACACACACAAAAAATCTAAAAGTAACATTTAAAGGTCCAAACTAAATGTGACTGCTATAGGAGCTTAAAATCTAATCAGTGTTTTCTAAAGTAAACTATACATTAGTTATGGTTTTGTTTCTGGCTTATTTTGCACCCCTTAATATCCCCAAGTTTCATTCACCTCTTTACCCTGCTTCACAACTTTGTTCCTTTCTGTATCCACATAATATTCCATCATATGTATAGCCCAAAGTTCAGCATTCTGCTGCTAAGTCAATATATCCTTCAGTCACCTCCATCCACAGGCATCATGCATAAAGCTCAAATAAACAATCTATGCTCACATTATCCTCACTCTTGTATAATCATCAATCTCAATTTTAGACACTTTTCATTGCTCCAAAGAGGAAAATAACAGATAAACACACCCTCACCAAATAGACAATCCAATCCCTCCATTACCTCTTGTCCTTCTCCTCTCAATTATTTACCCCTGTATTTCTGTGGTACTGTTAATGTCTTCCTTTTAAATATAGGCCATAGAATGCAGTAGTAGTTTCCCCCATACCCATTTGTTATTAATCTTTGTACAAGATGCATGCCTTTACATTAGTACATGCAAGAACTTATTTACATAGTGTAAATCAGTGGGGCATGTAGGTCTATACAACCTCTTTCAATAATCTTCATGTTCAATATGGCAATATTTCTTATAAACTCACTAATGAACTGCCTTTATTTCTATCTATTCCCTTACATTTAAGTTCAACCTCATTAGCTAACCACTCACCCATCTCTAGCTTCTATGTATCTCAAGTTCCCATTTATTCTACATTTTAAGCCCCTGAGTTTATATTTACCAAGGTCATAATAGCAAATCATACTGTATATATTCTTTTGTGTCTGGCTTTTCTTATGCTTTTAATCACTTTTTTTGCCTATATCTTTCTAAGTTATCTGTAAACCTGTTAATAATTTGTAGGAGTTCTTTGTGTATTTTAGAAATGAACCTTATATCTTATGGATTGCAAATATGTCCTTTCTCTGTCTCTCTGTCTGTCTGTCTGTATCTCCCTAGTTTGCATTTTCCTCAGGCATGTTTACTGATGAAGGAGGAGCAGGTATTCTGCATTTTAATGTAATCCCAGTAATTCATAGACTTCTTTCAAAATAATGTTATTTTAAGTAAATATTTCTTTTCCTAATATCATAAAGAAAATTCCAAAGTTATCTTAAAGCTTTCCTGTTTACATCTACAGTCAACTTGGAAATTATTTCTTTGTAAGATGTGAGGTAGGAATATTAAGTTAATTTTTATTTTTCCTTAAAATATGGATATATAACTCTCTTAGTGCCATTCATTAAAAATATATTGCCTCCTCATGAATTTGCTTCACCTCTTCCATGTATTCAGTATCTCACACATGTACATCAATTTCTGGGCACCCAATCATCCAATTATTATGGTTTTCTTTATTGGAACTGAACACTTTCATTATTACTCTAACTTTTTAATGAGGCTGATAACCTAAGTGTAAACACTCAAATTTGGTTATCTTCTTAAGCTTTTGTATCAGGGATCTTTTCTTTTTCAGAACGAGAAAATTAAATGCTAATTAATTTTACATTAATAAAACAACTATAAAAGCAATATTAAAGTAGGCTGCTCAAACCCATTTTCATAAAATGCATGCTAGAATCTTAAAACATTATTACACTGTGTAAACCAGTCTCATGCTAGTTAATATAATTTTTTTAGTTTAGTATTTACTCCTATAAAGATTAATCAAACATCATGGTGATTTCTAATTATTTTATTCAAAATATAATTTAAATTATTAATATTTAAGTATAAATTAATGAGGAAAACAGAATAAAAACTACTACCAGGGTATATAAAATCCAGTTTGGATCCAGATTTTTCCATGATAATAAGAGGCAC
>PVIY010047558.1:0-17773 GCA_004026745.1 Myrmecophaga tridactyla | reverse complement strand
ACTGGGTGTTTGTACTGGTAAGTAGAGACTGCAATAAGAAAGTTGAAAAGAGGAACATTTCCCTACTTAAATAAACGGAAGTCAAGAAGAACTTTCATGCCCTGCTTTACGTGCCATTTCAAAGTTCCAAATAAGCTAAAACAAATAAACCAGGGCTTCGTTTTGACCCAGACTACTGCGCAAACAAAGGTACATATTCTTAATTTACATGGAAAGCAATTAGTTCTGCTGCTGACAGCACTGTGAAAAATGCATCTGCTTAGGGCAAGCTTTTACATCTGGGAAAAAAAATAACCTGGAAGACTTTTTCCCCCCCCCAGTTAGTATCTTCTTTCGTCCAGAAACACTGTTAAACATTTTAAACTGGCTTGGGTGAAGGAATAGTATTACTGTTTTACGTGTTTAAAGTATGTTTCAAAATTCTGATTCCTACTTTGAGGGCAGATTTTGACAGTTAATGGTGATGCTTGGTATTTAAGAAATGGCTACAAAATAACGTATTTTTCCTTCTCTGGAATGCTTTGTGAACAAGCAAGACTTTGAGACTACAAAGGAAAAAAAACAATTGAGAAAAATTTGGTAGGACATATTTATACTAATATATAAATTTGTTAGCCTAAACATTTTTACAGAGTCCTTTCATATTCCTACAGTGTTAGGAGTTTAGCAACACAGTAAATGGCACTTTTTTTTTCCTTTTGGAACTTTTTTCTGATTAGAAAACTTATTTGCATTCTTTTCAATAAACAAAGATTTCAGGTAGAAGAGAAGACATTGGCTACTATCAACATTTTGATAGTAAATTTTCCTCTTAAAGGTATTCATTCATTAATTCATTCTCCAAATATTCATTCGACACCCATGATGTGCCAGGACATTCTTGGGCAATGGCGACTCAGCAGTTAAAAGGAGAGCTACATTCTTGCAATCGTAGAGCAAGGAATCTAGAAGATAGATATTAAACCATTTGATAAATGTTATAATTCCACACTTTGATATGTTCTGTAACGGAAAAGCACGGTGTCCTACAGAAGGATATAAGAGAGGATTTGCATTCTAAGCTTGGGTGCATCTTGAAGTTTTCCTGTGAAAGTGCGAGTGAGGTATGACAACTAATAGAGGAATTTAGGGGAAGTGGGCCAGTGAAGAGGGAGGGGGAAGTCGCATGCAAAGGGCCCAGATGGGAGGCCCATTCAGATGGTCAAGAACAGGCAGGGCTGAATGGCAAGGAGGACATGGTACCAGGTGAGGCGGGGTGAGTTGGGTAGACCTCACAGGGCCTGGAGACTTTGGAAATAGTTTTTGTCTGTTGACCCAGGAGCTATAGAAAACAACTGAGGGATTTCAATCCAAATAAAAGATTACTTTGAAGTAGTGTCCTTTAAATACTTTAAAGTAGTTTACATGTAGCCACACTGTTGCAGTCTAGCTAAGTCCCCCACATCTTATTTCAGTCCCCCAGGTAAGCAGTAAGGAGAACAGAGATGCAAGAGGGTTTCTGCCAGGGGCACTGATCCAAAGAACCAGGAGGCCAAGAGATATTGGCAGGGTATGGCTAATGGGATGGGGGGGGTGTCCCCCTATTTTTATGTTCAGTTCCACCCAGCTGGAGAAGGGGAGGGTAGAGGATTATGTGAGTGGTTGAGAAATACAACGGGAAATACACTCATTGCTTTCTTTAACCAATAACCAGCTCAGGCGGCAGGACAAGTAAATCTAAATCAGGCAGTGTCTCTAAGCTTGCTTCATGTTGACTTCATGGAGACACAACTTTGACAGACTGATTTTGGTAATCCTGGGAGGCAGGAGATGTTTGTATCATGGTTCAGTCCTTGTTGTTTACGCATTGGATGATTTTGGGCAACCTTCTTAACCTTTCTTGATCTATTTTTTTTTGCAAGGAAATGTGAATAAGCCCGCAAGCAGTGTTGTTGTAGAATTAGAGAAGATAATGCACAATGTTTGAGAGCCCAGAGTTATTGCTCAGCAAATATTAGCTATTATTATATCTCAACATACGTGGTAAAATGTGATTTTTCTGTTGCTTGGTTTATATACCTATATAGTTGGAAGCATCAAACTACTAAATCAATTCTACTTACAAAGCATGTGGAGTCTTCAACAAAGGACCACTTCAGCTATGTGGAGTATTCTTAACAATACAATTGAAGGTTTCAACAAAGCTAGATAAATATTATTCTCCTCATTGTATAAGGGTCTGAGTGATGCAGGGAACTAAGTTACTTGTCAAAGAAAGTCAGGGTGTGAGTTTAGAATGCTGGCTTTCCTAGTTCCTAGGAATACTGTTAGACAAAGACTCTCTCAAGCAAATAATCCCTAACCATCCAAATCATTTCAAACATTCCAAATCATTACAACTCAGCCAATTCTTTTTATTTTTTCCAGTTCAGCTCACATCTCTGAATTAAGCAAGTCATTAGAAAAGTATTTGCTGCAAGTTCGTGAGAATGTGTTACTGGCTAATCAGTGTGCATGATTACAAACAATGGGAGACACAGGGTCCTTTTTCCAGACATTTACAAGATGACCAGGAGAAAGTTAGCAAGTCAATCTCATACCACATCAATTAATACTGACAGCCAAGAGGATTGACCCATACTAGAATAAAAATAAACAGTAATTCATTTGGATGCACAAGCCAAATAACCACTCACTCAGAATTAGATGTTCCCTAACTCCAAATGGTCACAACATTGTTTCCAGCTCTAGAGAAATATACAATGTATTTTCCTGCCTCACCATGAATTTCCTTTGCATGATCATTTGATTTATTGTCATAAACTCCTTGTACTTGCTTACCAGCTTCAAGACCTTTGCTTTATTTTCTCTCCCTCTGAAGACGTCACAAATAAATCATAAAAAATGGCTTGTTTGTAACATGGCAAGAGAAAATTCTCTTAGTCAACCTCTCTGAAAATGTTCATGGGATGATAAGGAGGCTGGGATGCTGATGTAAGTTTGTTAAGCAAATCAAAACTACAACAATTAATAAGATTCTTCCATTCCATTCACAGGGTCCCCATGTAAAGCATGTAATAACCAGAAGGAAAATTCTCCCAAAGCCTACATATTAATTCTATACTATGGGACTACATTTGATTCATAGCTTAGACTCTTATCTAAGTAAGAGATGGGGAGGGGAGAAAGCTGTATTTTATAAGGTTGATGCAATTCTACTAATGAGAAAAGAAGTTATTATAAAGAAATTATTCTTGTAAATCATATTCTTTCTAAACAGAAGAAACTAAGTGTTATATGCAAACAGAGTTTTACCACCTTCACTACAACACTAATTTTAATTGCTATGTAAAAATCAATCTATAACAATTCACTCAACATGCCTACCAGTGAGCTAATTTCACTGGGTATAATAGAAGGTTAAAAGCAAGCTAGCAAGCAAACCCAACACTCAACCAACCACTGTACATAGTTCGCCAAGCTTCTTACTTCTTTTATGCCTGTATTTTGGCAGCAGAGAGTGAAGCAGAGCCATGGCTGAGCATCAGGGCAATGGCTAAGGATGGAAGTAGAGAATGCTGGCAAAAGGGAGAGAAGATGTGGGGGAGCAGAACCGGTTAAGAGAGAAACCAGCTCCAGGTAGCTAAGGCCCCAACTCGCTCTGAAGCCTGTATCCAAAACCCGAGGAAGGCCCTCAATTTGCCTATCATCTGGTGTTTGTTTGGAGTATATGTTAATTGTAAGGCAAACAAGGAGGGGATACTTGGAGGATTCTCTGACATTTGGCAAACACTCATTTTCCCAGGTAAAATCCAGAATAATATGAAATGGCCCAAATTGCCAACACTGTGCTTTAAATTGTAGCTTAATTCATACGTTGCCTTTAAAATGATTGTTACTTTCTTTTAACATAAAATCAATTCGGGAAAAACAATATGGAATAAATACTGAGAGCAAATCTTCAGATAATCAAAAAAAAAGCATCTAATTTGTCTATGCTTGTGGATCAGATTCATTTGTAAAGAAATTATTATTTTATGATACTACTGTTTGATGATATTTTGGGAATATTGTACTTTGTACCCAATCACACATTTCCTTTTTTAAAAATATGCAAAACACATGAGTTCTTTGTACGTTAATATATGTCTATATCTTTATGTTCATCTGTTTCATTTTTATATATATCTGTATATCTACACCTATATATATTCCAATACTGATATCTAAATATCAACTTCAAAGATACTCGCTATTTCAGGAGATAACTTGCATGTACATATATTTTGTTTGCTCCCATAGAGAAGTGACGGTTGCCTGTGGAGAATGTTAGAGACATAGGCTTGTTCCATGGCTCTCACCACATTCCGTAGTGACCATTCAATCCTGCACTTGCTGTACTCCCAAAAGTCCTACCAAAGGCAAAAGGCACCTTAGCAGAAGATATCAATAGGGATGGTGAGTATAAAATAGTTGCAAAAGCTGCCTTTAAAATGTGGCCTTAGGTTAAGCTCTATAAACAAAAACATGCCATGCTAACAAGGATGTAGAAGCAAACAGTGTGTTCCCATGAGAAAGTCTAGAATTAAGTAGGTTTCTTAAAATAAGAAAAAACATTTTACTGTTCGTAAAACTTCTGTGGCTCAGATAACTTCAAGGATCTCAACTACAGCACCAAACTTGAGCAGTTCAAGGTTATAAAGAAACAAAAATAGAAAAATGGGCATAATATTTTGCTCTATATAGAACACTTCCACGTAGCACTTTATGTTAGTTATCTGTACAATACCATCTTGAAGGATAACTGTCCTAAAACAGTAAATAAAAAAAAAAAAAATCCCACATCCCAAATTAAACCAAGTTATCAGAGAGCGTTCTTCAACCACTCAGGTATTTTAAATGGCTGAAAATGATACTGTGTTCCTAAAATAATCAGTGAAGACTGACATTTGAAATTGTTCATTGATACAGGTCTAATAGATATTTTGAGAACAAATCCTGTATTTTTAAGATTATGATGTTTTCTGTAACATATTAGAAATAAAGTATGATTAAGATGGTCATTTAAAGAATTAAGATTATGAGCTAACAACGTCAAACGATGAATTGACTGGCATTTTTGAATACCTGCAAAAGAAATGACTGTGTTTGGGGATAGCTGCCATTTTATGACGTCCAGTAGGAAGCCCAAGCGGAGAAAAACAAAGCCGTTCAAGATGCTGTTTTTAAGTGTAAATTTCCTTTTTTTGTCCAGATATGAACAATTTATCAATTCGAAAGGGGATTTGAGGAATTAAAAGGCCACCTGGCTGCCGTCATACATAGTGACTCCTCAGTCGATGTTGACAACTAAATGGCCTTGGAGGTGGGGGGTGGGGGGCGGGGGCGGGGGGTGCCGCTGATGGTCATTCCAGAGGAGACATGGGCTCACCCACAAGTATCTGAGACATTCCTGGCAACAGGTAAAACACTAAGTTTGCCATGAACAACCTGATGCACTGACAAAATAGAAAGAAAAAGTAGAGTGAGGACAAGGATGTGGAGGAATTATCCCCTTAAATTCCCTTTAAAAATGGGAGATATTACCTAAAGGAAATGTGTGTGTCAGTGTGCTTTTAGGAGTCTTGTGTCCCTTAATTTCAAAATCTAAATCTCATTTTGATTATTTGTAAGAATATTTCCTGATATCGGACTTTGCTTGCATCGCAAATACAGTTGGTATTATCTTGTTTGGTTTGATGAATTTTGTCATAATTAAATACTCTGTTACTCTTTCTGCATGTCAGGTGGAGAGGTTGACTCCTCTGAGATGGTATTTGGTCCCAGGGTCTGTTCCCCAGAGCTGGAAAACTTCTGCAGATACTGTGTCAGCCCATGGGGAACCTCATTAGAACATGCTGCCTAGAGTTTAGTGAGGTTAAATGCTCCCTCAGTGACCCATCCATGGTACTGCAACCTATTTGTTTTGTTTCTCATCTCAGGATCAGCTTGCCTGTGCCTTGCAACATGACAATTAGCCAATTTAATAAATCTAATTTAGTCTACTGTGTTGCCATGAGAGGACTATAGCAGGGTCCCTACCACTGCCTCAGGGTCCTTTCCTTCCCTCTGAGGATCCTTTCCCTCATAAAATCTGAATTTTAATAATGTACTTCTGGAGAAAATAGGTTTACCTCTAATGACAAAATGACAAATAATTTCAGCTTTTGAGCCAGCTTTGATCGACTGGTGGTGCCTGCCCAGATGGCTATGATGAAGACTGCAAAGTCGAGTCTAGGTGTTTTAGGAAAGGGATTCATGATTGTTTAGTGGTGTCAACCTAGGCTGAGTATTGGAAGGCATGTATTTGCAGCCTTGCTTCATTTAATAGAATGATAGGGTTATGGTAGGCAGTTGCTCCGTGTATTAGCTCATTAGCTCACAACTTTACTGACTGTTGGATACCCAAATTTTCAAAATTATACATAGAGTACTTTATTTCTGGAGAAAGGTTAGGTCCTTCATTGAAATGAAAATATAATTAGAAGCAAATTTTGAGTTATTCTACTCAAATTCATAATACTAAAAGTTAATTGTAACCATCATCCATAAAAGTTGATTCAACAGATTCTCTGAGCCTTGTTACTTTCCTCCCCAAATGAGTTTCTCTCAGGTCTAGCCTGGTCCTAGAAGAACTTGAGCTGCTGACTTTAGCATCAGAGGAAGAAGAGAAGCAAGAAGTGAAGTGGATCTGATGGAACAATGGGCAAGAGTAGGGAAGAAAAATATTTTGGAACAGGAAAAGCATTTGGTGACTCTAAAGCAATGGAAGAGATAATTCTGTTGTAAACAGACACTCCTCTCTCAAGGTAAATTGCAACGTGCCTTGAACAAGTACAGACTAAGACAACGCTCTCTCATGGGAACTAGTCTGGAGTAGGGTATGCTTATTTAAATGTATGATCTCTAGCATATCCATAAGGAAAAAATCAGTGTTATTTTATATTCAAGAATTTGATCTTTATACATTATTTCAAAAATAAAATAAAACAAAACTTCATTTCAGTAACAGAGGACTCAGGTGTTATAGAATAATGTCCTGGGGCTCAAGGCTAAAACAGAAAGACTGGATGTAGTTTCAGAATCAGATCTTCACATTTGTCTCTTTAAATTCTTATCGTTCATTCAAGGAGAAAAGTGGAGAACTTTGATATTATGATCCATTAAATTTTCAGGGAGAAAAAAGAGGTTTACTTGAGAGAGTAGAGTGCCTGAAATTAAAATGAAGAGGCAAGGTGAAACTGCCCAGATGGAATATTGGCTATAAAAGAAAACCCTTAATCACTTTGTATGCATGCTATAGGAAAATGTGTGGGGAAAAAAAAATAAGCTCATGACCTCAATTTTGGAAGCTTTGAGAGATCTGAATGGCCACGTTCAAATCTGCAGTTGGAAACATGGGACTGAACGTCTGAGGTCAAGGCTGGAAACAAACATCTAAGAGTCATCCAGGTACAGGCGGTCATTGCAGCCACCCTCACAGAGGAGATTTTCTTGGGGGAGCATAAACATTTTAAATAGAACACAACTTGAATACACAAGGATCATTCTTGAAAGGAGCCAGAGAAGATACAGCAAAGGAGCTAGAAGGAAATTGAAGGGTGGGTGGTCTCACAGAAGCTACAGGAAAAAGCGTTGGAGGCAGGTGACAGCTGATTCTGTCGAAAGCCTATGAGTTCACATCAGATGAGGTGTCAATGTGCCCCTTAGATTCAATGACTTCTGGGATAAAGACTTGACTTTCTACCAAGGAAAACAAGGTCTTTTTTTTTTTTTTTTAACATGGTCAGGCACTGGGAATCGAACTCTGGTCTCTGGCATGGCAGGCAAGAACTCTGCCAGTGCGCCACCACGGCCTGCCCTGGAAAACAAGGACTTATTTAATAAATTAAAAGTTTTGCTGCTCTTTTACACATTTTAATATTTTTGCGCTAAAAGTAAAATAGGGATTATGAAACAGATATGAATTTCATAAAGCATAGTATAATACTGTGCCATATGACATATGATGTTATTTAGTCTACTACAGGCATCAGAACATAGGGGAGAATGTTCCAATCGAGAATTGAATATCAGATCTTAACTCATGGATATAATCCATTCAAACTATTTTTTCTTTGGAAATAGATTTTAATTATCTTTTTTAACTTATAGCACTTTTTACGAGGTTGATTATTTTCTATTTTTTAAAATCAGAAATTCTCTATATTAGATTATGTATTTTATGTATAATATACATGAGCATATAAAATTCATTCTTCAATCATATTCTGATAATTTCCCTGAAGCATGTGTCTACCTTCAATTTGCCAGTTTTTAATGCATTTATTTATTTCTCAGTTTCTAGGCTTCTACGACAAATACCGCATTATGGTTTGGCTTAATAACAGGAATTTATTGGCTAATGGTTTCAGAGGCTAGAGAGCTAGCTTCCTCCAGGATCAGGACTGCTATGGTTGTCTGACAGCCCTTGGGTTCCCTGGTCCTCCCATCACCTGGTGATGTCCTCTCCTTTCTCCTCCAGGTTCCAATGATTCCTGGCTTCTGGATCCTTCCTATGGTTTTCTCTTTTATAAGGCCTCCAGTAATAGGATTAAGACCCAGCCTGATTCAGTTGGCCACACCTTAACTAAAGTTAACATCTTAAATAGATCCTGTTTACAATGAGTTCACGCCCACAGGGGTGGAATTAAGATTAAGGACACATTCTTTCTGAAGTACATAATTAAATCATAATTCACCTTTTGGTAGATTGAACAAGGTGAATGTGTATTTATGTCTATGTAGATATATGTATGTATGCAGAATGACCATTAAACATAGGCCAAATACAACACAAATTTTTCAGAACACAAATTTAATTCAATGATCCTAAATTACAGAAAAGAACAAATTACTACTATATTATACTTTTGTGAAGAGCTTTATTTTTATTTTTTCTAAAATATTTTAAACATAAGCCAATCATAATATGGTTACAGATCCAATTCATATCTCTTAAAACTTACAAAAATGAAAGTTCTTTTCCATCGGCATTAAAACAATGCAAATAAGAAAATGGCTACGTCTTAAAAGATCTGATGATGTATTTTTTCAATATCCATGGCTGGAATAACAAAATAAAACCATATGATATGCTTAAAATGTTTCCTGAACAGCAAACTTATACACAGGGAACTCAAAGAACTGTAAGGTTAAAAATAGTTTCAGAAGAATTTCATACAGCAATAAAAAGGCATAAACTGGAAGACCCAATCATTATTTTATAAAAAGTTGGAGCATAAGCATATTTAGCAACTGATAAATGTTAGTGGCACATATTTGCCCTTGTCAACTTCAAGTACATAATAAGTAAATAACAGTAAAACAAAGTCAATATCATGTTAAATGTGCACATAATCTGTCTATAATACATCTACTCACAAAGAAAAAACTGTTTAAAAAATTACTATGGGAAAACCTCCAATCTTGCCCAAATATTAGTTAGTTTTAAATATATCCTTACAATTGGTTATGAAGTGTTTCCTCAAATGATTAATATACATACACAGTTGTAAGCCGGTGATACATAAGGTATAATAACTTAGGTGTAATTTTATTTCTAAAAGTTTATATTGAATTATCTAACTTCAGATGTTTGAAAGAAAGCCCAGGTTGCATGCTTAGATCACAGTGTTCCAACTTATAAGAAAATGTTGGTAGCCCACCTGCTTACATTAATTTACAGATAGTGTTTTCTTCCAAGTACCCTGATAAGATGGACATGAAATATAATTGTAATTAGAGAGATGCTGAACTACCAGAAACTAAAGTAAATATGGGTACTTAGTCATCAAGAATACCTGCTGATTCCCAGGTAGAGTTGGTACTTAACCTATCTACATGCTGTGCATCTACTATTTGTATTTCCAAAAATAACCATTATTCACATCACTGACAGCCATAGCCATCCAACTTTACAAATATATAATACATCTATCACTTGAATAAATATAATATGCTAATTGATTCAGTGACAAAGTTATATCAAAAATGAAATCTGTTGACTAGGGTGGCAGACTGAAGATAATGGTCTGTTATGTTAAAAAGGCAAGGCCAAGAGTCCAGGCCCATTTGAGATTTGTATGAAGACTGGGTATTAGGATATGGCAGGAAACCCAAGTGTTGGATGCTTGAGGGAAAAGCATTCAGGGAATGGGTGAGAAGGGAATTCTTCAGAAATGTACTATAGGGAGAAAATGGGACAAGATGGTCACATTGGAAGGTGTGGAATTTAGTTGGTCATCTAGAACAGCTAGTAAATAGTCAAGAACTGTCTGGAACAACTGTTTGGGGGACATCCGTGACCGGACACACATTGTATACTAGTCTGGAATGGGTGAAAGGGCTGAGGTCACAGAACTGCAAGTAAAGCCCCCAAACGGGAGAGACTGGCACCCCTCCCCACCTGGCACAGGAGACTGTGTTGGAGACACTTCTCTGTGGGAAACAAAGCAGTCTCTACTAGGAGCAAGGGAAGGTAGCTCAACCAAGCTCCAATTGTGGGTTTAATTAACAAATTTGGACAGCTGATTACAAGCTACTAGCACAGTTAAAACCAAAGCAAGTAAGAAAGGAACCCTGAGGTGTCTCCTGGCAGAGAGGAGGCAGGGCTAACTGAAAAAAAAAGGAGGCTTTTGAAAGCTCAGAATACTGGAAAAGGGCTGTGCCCCAAGAAAAGCGGTATGTAGAACCAGATACTAACTCCAGCTCTTGACTGGTGAAACTTGAGAGCTGGGGACTGGCACTGAATGAGAGACAAAGTAACTAGTCAAGTGAAGGAAAGAATTCCCTAAAGGGTTTAAGGGAGGAGAGGGCCCAGCTCAATTGGCTGCTCTCATTCAAAGAATTCAGAACCCAGGTGTTGTAAAACAGAAACAGCTTAAGCCTGCTTCTACCTCAGCCTCTGTTCCAACCATGCAGCTGGCAAGGACAGAATCTGCTATGAATTAAAGGACCACCATTTTATGCTGGTGAGGAACTGTGGGCTGACAGGTGCCACCTGCTGGGCAGGATAGGAAAATCACAGAGTCAACAGGCTTCATAGGAAAGTCTGACAATCTCCTGGGTCTCATCCTCTGGGAAACTTGATACCAATTCCACCCTCCTCCTGAGGCCTAGGCCTGTCTGGCTGGGAAAATCTGATTGAGGTTGATCACATATGGGGAGAACCTCTTTGCACACAAAAAAAGAATAAAAGAAAAGTTTCCATACAGAGGGCAAGAACCAGAAAAACAAGAGCTTAAAATTCTAATTAGTTAAACAAAAGCTATGCTAGAGGTCTAGAGTAAGTTGAACTGGGAGTGCCAAAGACCAAATAGAGAACAAAGCCAACCAACAAGAAAACCCTAGGTAAAAGTGTGAAAATGACCTCTAGAATAAACTAATTAAGGAAATCAGATGCCTAGACACCAACAAAAAATTATGAGTCAGACTAGGAAAAATGAACATATGGCCCAGCCAAAGGAACAAACTAATACTTCAAATGAGATACAGGAGTGGAAACAACTAACTAAAGATGTTCAAACAAACATGCTAAATAAAATGAAAACTCAAATCAATGAATTGAGGGAAGATATGGTAAAAGAGATGAAGGATAAGTTTTGGGCAACCATAAAGAAGCACTCAAAAACTTGAAAACACAAATGGCAGAACTTGTGGGAATTGAAGGCACAATAGAAGAGATAAAAAATACAGTGGAGACTTGCAACAACAGATTTGAAGGGGTAGAAGAAAGGATTAGTAAGCTAGAGGACAGAACATGTGAAATCCTACACACAAAAGAACAGACAGGGGAAAGAATGGAAAATATGAGCAGGGTCTCAGGGAATTGAATGACCACGTGAATTGCACAAATAAACATGTTATGGGTGTTCCAGAAGGAGAAGAGAAGGGAAAAGGGGTAGAAAGACTAATGGAGGAAATAATCACTGAAAACTTCCTATCTCTTATGAAAGACATAAATTAACAGATTCAAGAAGTGCAGCATACCCCAAACAGAAAAGATTTGAATAGACTACTCTAAGACACTTACTAATCAGATTGTCAACTGTCAAAGACAAAGGGAGAATTGTGACAGCAGCAAGAGAAAAGTGATCCATCACATACAAGGGCAGCTCGATAAGACTGTGTGTGGGTTTCTCAGCAGAAACTATGGAAGTAATAAGGAAGTGGTATGATATATTTAAGATTATGAAAGAGAAAAACCGCCAACCAAGAATTCTATATCCAGCAAAATGTCCTTCAAAAATGAGGGAGAGTTTAGAATATTTTCAAAGAGAAACTGAGAGAGTTTGTGAACAAGAGACCTACTGTACAAGAAATAATAAAGGGAGCACTACAGGCAGATAGGAAAAGACAGGAGAGTAGTGTAGAAATGAAGACTATCAGAAGGGTAAAAAAAAAAAAAAGAGGAAGAAAAATAAGATATGGCATATATAATCCAAAAGACAATATGTTAGAAGAAAGTACTGCATTTACAGTAATAACATTAAATGTTAATGGAATCAAAAGACATAGACTGACAGAATGGATTAAAAAAAACAGGACCTCAACTATACGCTGTCTACAAGATACGCACTTTAGACCCAAAGACAAAAATAGGATGCTGACTGTGAGTATGGTGGAAAGAGGAAGGCTAGAGGCATGCATGACACCAGAAGGAAATATAAAAGATAAAGACTGGGACTGTATAACTTAGTGAAACCTAGAGTGGACAATGATGGTGATTTAATGTACAAATATAAGAAGGTTTTTAAATGAGGGAGAACAAATGAGTGTCAATGGACAAGGTGTTGAAAAATGGGATGGTATATGGAAAAATGCAATCAATGCAAATTAGGGTTGATAGTTAACAGTAACATTGTAATATGTTTCCATTAAATATAACAAAGACAATATATCAAAGCTAGAAGTCAATAAGAGGGGGATGTAATGAAGTGGTGTGGGATTCTTGGGGGTGGTGTTTCTTCTGATTCTATTTTTAATTTTAATTTCAAGCCTCACTTTTTTTCCCCACTTCTTCTTTCTTTGCTGAAGAAATGGGAATGTCCTCATCTAGGTTATAGTGGTGAATGCATACCTGTGTGATTATATTTGGAATCACTTTGTTTGCTTAGGATGAATTGTAAGGGGTATGAATAAAACTCTTTAAAAAATAAACAGGAAGATACAAGTGCTGTAGAAGATGTGGAGAGAGATGTGTACCTAGTCACTGTTGGTAGGTAAGTAGAGTGATGCAGCCCCCTCTGGAGGCCAATGTGTTAGTTCCTAAGTATAGGGTTGCCATATGACCCTGCAAACCCAAGTTATTAGGTTTACATTTGGACTAACTGAAAGCATGAACATGAATGGATATTTGCACACTGGTGTTTATGGCAGCAGTATTCACAATTGCAATGTGCAAATTTTGCAAATGCAGTGACGGAGATGACCTAAGGGTACATCAGCTGAGGAAGAGAGGGGTGAACTGTGTCTATACATTAATGGAATATTGAGCAGCTGCAAGAGGGAATGCGGTTGTGAGGCATGCAACTAGGTGAATGAACCTTGAGAACAGTATGTTGAGTGAAATAAGCCAGCAACAAAAAGACAACTGTTATAACACCTCACCAATATAGAGTAACTATAACGTGCAAAACCTGAAAACTGAATTTGAGAGCACAGATTATTTGGGGAAGGCGTTTTGTAAAGGTTCCCAAATTGTAAGCTCTTATAGCAGTCACATCTATTCCTGAATTGTAAGTGTTATTTCTAAATTCTGAGATGCTGAGCTATTTGTGTATAACTTGGTTGTTCCTTGGAATGTTGGGCATCTGTGTGACACCCAAGACTCAGAGCTAGAGTTCTGCAGCTATGAAAGTCAGCATTACCCCATACAGCAACTGTTAAAAAAGCTTAAGGAGATCAGATTTCAAGTAGAGATCTGAATGAAGTTGATCTGCTTAGGACTAATGTAAATCAGACTAAAGGGTAAAGGATGATATCGACTGTGTTTTAAAATTTCAACTTCTGTGTGAAACCAAAGGTAGAGATGGTTATTTGGTGCAAAATGTATATTTTCTGTAGCACTCTATCTAATATAATCTGTATGGTTAGTTTATTGGAATACCATAATTACATGGAAACTTGAACAGTGAGTGAGATCTCTGTTGTTTGTACAGATTAGTGTGATGCCCCGATACATTCCAGAGTAGAAGATAAAAACTTGGTAGCAAAGTCCCCAAGAATGACTGGGGAAAATGTGGAAACATTAAACTTTCCCACCTGGGGAATTCCTGATATTCTCACAACCACTGGGGACTACTCTTGTTCTTGGGGCTTGCCCTTATGAAGATTATTCCTGCAAAGGAGAAGCTAAGCCTACTTATAATTATGCCTGAGTCATCCCCAGAGAACCTCTTTTGTTGCTCAGAGGTGGCCTCTGACTCTCTAAGCCAACTCTGTAGATGAACTCACTACCACATGGGACATGACTTCAGGGGTGTAAAATCTCTTTGGCAATATGGGACATGACTCCTAGGGATGAGCTTAACCCTGGCATTGTGGGGTTCAGGAAGTGTTTTTGACCAAAAGGGGGCAGAAAGAAATGAGTCCAAATAGAGTTTCAGTGGCTGAAAGAGTTCAAATAAAGTTGAGAGGTCATTCTGGAGGTTATTCTTGTACATTATATAGCTAGCCCTTTTTGGTTTTTAGTGTCTAGCAATATAGCTTTTATGGTAATGACCATGTGATTGTGAAAACCTCATGACTGAGCCTCCCTTTATCCAGGGTATGTACAGATGAGTAAGAAAATAAAGACAAAAAAGAAGAATAGGGGGTATAAGGGATATGAGATATTTTGAGTGTTCTCTTTCATTTTTATTTCTTTTTCTGGAGTAATGAAAATATTCAAAAATTGATTGTGGTGATGAATGCACCCCTATAGTATGATATTATGAACCATCGGGTGTATGCTTTGGATGATTATAGGGGACGTGAATATATCTCAGTAAAACTGCATTAAAGAAAAGGGGGTAGACAGTGTGGAGCGGACGCTTAAGGCATGCAGCGTTTTTAACTAGGTTGAATTTAAATGCTTGGCAATGGATAGAGAGGATGGCCACATGTCATGGCGAGTGTAACGAACAGCACTGAGTTATGGGTATGGTTGTGGTTGAAAGGGCAATTTTAGAGTTAAGTATGCCAGAAGGAATGCCAGGGCATAAGATGTGGGGCTAGGAAACACAGCAAAGCCTGTGGTGCTCAGTGACTGTGATTAGTAGTAACATATAAAATTGGTCTTTCAGAACTTGGGCAAACGTATGCTTATTATTACAAGGAGTCAATAACGGAGTGGTAGATGAGGAAAATGCAGTTTTTGCAAATGTGAACTATAGTCAATATTAATAGTCTTCCATCAACAGTCACAAATGTAGCACCAGCGTGCTAAGGGACAAGAACAGGGGGTGGGGGTGGGGGCACGGGGATGAGATGTTATATTTTGTGTGAGGCCTTTTTTTTTTGAGTAATAAAAATGTTCTAAAATGGATTGTGGTGATGAATGCACAATTTTGTGATGATATTGATATTGTGAGACACGTACACTTTAGACGGGTTGTTTGGTATGTGGATGTATCTTATTAAATCTGCTTTAAAAAGGAAAAAAAAAAGGAAGAAATGTCCTACAGGTATGAGTAACAGAAAACCCAAAGTCAATGTATTATTATTATTATTATTATTATTAAGGAAGGGCTGTATGACACTTGTTGGAGGTCCAAGAGGCAGATTGTTGTTTTAAGAAGTTTTTCTGGAATATTGGGGCTCAGTAACAGGAAAGCAAAGATGGGATTGTGGAATTAGAGTCACAGGTGTGACCTGGCCGTATGGGTACCCTCGTACTGGTGACCCCTACAGCTGGGCGGGCACCTACTGCTAATGAGAAGTAGTATCAGCAGCACAGAAGAACCAAAGCGTTGGTTGAGTTTTGGTTGAACCAAAGTGAACACTGAGTTTTTGATCAAAGTATACTTCTTGGTATTCTTCCACTCCAAGGTTATGCTTAATTACAGAGTCTCAGGAGAGGTCAGACTTCAGCTCAGTGTGGAGGTGTGGGAGATGGGGGAGGAGCTCAGTGTCACGGAGGGGATTGTATTGGCAGTCACTGAGGAATCTTAACCTAAACAGAGAAGTCCTTTTTCCCTTTTTTCCTCAGTGATTGTTCAAATACTGATCTTCATCCTCAGACTTGTTCCATGTGCAGTTTTCACGTCTCCATTCTTAGTGAAACAGTCATAGATGAGTGGAAGGGAAATGTGCTTTTACTCTCAGTGGAAAACTGTGTCCATTTTGAAAAAGTTTCTTTTTGGCAGAGATCAAACGCATGTGATGTTGAGGTGGGTTTTTTCCTTTGTTTGTTTTAGAGACATTTATATGTTTCTCCTAATATAAAAGGAAATCTTATTAACTTTTCTCCTCAATAAGTCCAAACCAAGACAAGAAGGTCAATTGGAATTTGGGAAAACATTAATGACATTTAAAGTCTTTTAAAAAAAGCTCCTTTATTGGTATATGACGTTTACAGTATTATAAACTTAATATAAGTTTCTGTGCTGGAACAAGTATGGAATTTATAAAGTTATAGTCATTGTGCCAGTTGGCTTGGCTTGATCTAATTAGTTTCTTTTTTTTCCCTTCAGTTCAGAAATATTCTGGGTCTTGCATACTGAATAAAATCCACCTCAACTGTGAGAAAAGGCTGTTTTTCTCTTTTTATGTATTGTTTATCTTCTTGAAAAAATATTTTAAGTAGAAACATACATGCCAACATTATTTTACATGCCAACATTATTTTAAGGAACTTGGTGTTCTTCCGAGACATTCAGTTGAAACCTCAGTTGCCCAAGTTGTTCCTCAGATACTTGCCATGATGATTATATATGTTTTTGAATTGACAAGTAGTCAAAGTAGTAGTTGACATTACTAAGTGGGGCCCTACTGGTCTGAAAGAAACAACGTTCACAAGGACATGCTGCTTTCCTATACTGTTTGGTTGGTTATGAGCAGTCACTATTGTATGACACACCACATTCAAGCCAGGACGGGCGCCATTTAACAGTCAAAGAAACTGAAGCTGGGAAAGTTCACTCACATCCAGTGTCTACCCATAGAGAGAGCTAGAAACGGACACCATTTCTATTTTTTTTTTTTGCATGGGCAGGCTCTGGGAATCGAACCCGGGTCTCTGACATAGCAGGCGAGAACTCTGCCACTGAGCCACTGTGGCCCCGCCTGACCATTTCTTTTTATGGCAGGACAAATGATCACTTAAAAGGCCACCTATACTTGCCAACTATATTATTCTTTTCTTCTATATGTAGCCAATTTATGTTTTCTTGAAATACATATATATATTTAAAGACATCAAGGTCTATTAAACTAGGGAAAATATATTTGAACTACTAATGCTGAACTGATTGGTCATGAACAGGTTATATAACAGGATGAAAGTGAGACATTTTAGACTGAGGTTCCAATACAAATACCTTGGATGGTTATGTAGGTTCTGAAATTTTAGAAGCAACAAGATTTCTTGATTTGTTATATTATAGGAATTGTTAAAAAAGAAAATAGTGAATGTGAAAACCTTGTGTCTGATACTCCTTTCAGCTACTATATCAACAAAAGAGTAGAACATATGGAATAAAAATAAATAATAGGGGGAACAAATGTTAAAATA